>CM019151.1:82469639-82773171 GCA_009733165.1 Naja naja | reverse complement strand
CAATGATTGCAGTTTTAAAATATGATGGAACCGTAACCTGATGCAACAAGAGATTGAAGATATCTGAGAAAAGTGGCCAGCTGGTCAGCATACTCATTAAGTAGTTGCCCAGGGATATTATCAAGACCTGCAGCTTTTTGAGTATTACCTTTCCGCAGGACCTTCTGAACGGCAGTAGTATCAAACCTGAGTACCTGTTCATAAGAAAGGGGAACAGCCTTCCTTGCTGGAACATTGCCACAAACCATTCAAAAAACATATTTAGCTTGTTTAGAAAATCTGTGCCACCCTTACATGTCAGGGAAGCTTCCTTATAGTCAGTAATAACCCAAGTACCTTGCCGCATACGTTTAGGATCAATAGGATCTTGAAAGAAATTCTGTACTTTTGAGGCATTCAAAGTTTCTCATTCGCTTGCATAACAATAGTTTTAAGAACATTGACATTCTCCATACATTTTTGAATATAAGCAGACTTAGTAGAAGCATACTTGTTCACATCAGTATGTTGTCCATTCATTGTAGCCTCTTTAAATATGTTCCAATTTCTGCGCCCAAAGCAATCTTGTAGAGCTTCCATAGTTCCTGCCAGCCACAGTCTCATTTGTTAATTAACAAAGGCTCACATGTTGGCATAAGCATCACAGATCTGAAGAGCAAAAATGAGGGTGAAGGGCAGCCTTAAATGCTTTCTCGATGTAATCTTCAGGGGTGGAATGGAGGAATGGTTGTGATATAAAATTGACTATACATGCTTCTTGCTTCCAAGGTACGGATGAGCAAGCAATCATTGATGTTGTTTCCAACCGTTCAAATAATCAGAGGCAACAAATTAAATCTGCTTTCAAGACTATGTATGGCAAGGTATAGTTGGTTATATTTTTCCAATACAGTTTGTCCTTGACTTATAACTATTCTTTTAATGAAAAGTTACAGCAGCACTGAAAAAGTGACTTACAGCTGGTCCTTGCACTTAAGTCTATTGCAGCATCATTACTGTTATGTGATCAAAAATTGGCAACTGGCATATATTTATGACAGTTGCAGCAAACTGGAGTCATGAGATTGCCATTTACAACCTTCCCAGCTGGCTTCTGACAAGCAAAGTCAGTAAGGGAAGCTTGATTCATTCACAATAACTTGAGCAATTCATTTAATAATCATTGCAAAAAAGGTTGTAAAATTGGGTGTGACTTACTTAACAACCATCTTGCTTAGCAATGGAAATTCTGGCCCCAATTCTGGTCATAAGTTGAGGACTCCCTGTAATTGACACAGGAAGAACAGCAATATGGCAGGACATTTTGTCTGTTTGTCAGAGTTAAGAAAGATCTAAAGGAAATTTGGTTAACTCTACCCATTTTACTGAACTTTACATTGTGGGAATGATATTTAATATATGAACACTCAATAATTCAGTTATAGTCTCTCCTCTGAATGTCCTACAATTTTCAAGATCAGGTTATACTTATGTACAAATTAAAACTTCATTTGTAAATCTGCTTTCCATTCTTCATCTGATTTCAAGGAAGTAAGAAATGAATTACCACTCAAGTGTTTTGCTAATTGGGTGTGACCATCTGCTTGCAGTCAGCACATGCAGATAGTCCTCTGGTTCATTCAGCATTCATTCCAAGTTTTGATGGCACCGAATGTGGTCCAGCTATTGCAGCATCCCTGCAGTCATGTGATTTTAATGCCAGGCTTGCAGTTATGACAGTGCAGCAAGCAGCAGTCATGTGATCATGATTTCTGACATTCCTTGCTGGCTTCCTGGAAGCAAAGTTGATGGGGAAGCTGACAGGAGGTGATGTATCACTCCTGCTCTTGCTGCTTTTTCACCTGCCCCCACCTTGGCATCTGCCCAAGCATCCCTGCCTGTCTATAGCTCTTACCATAGGTCTCATTCACCAGTATGTTTGTTTGGGGCTCCCATTTCTTCCCATTTAATGACCCCCCACATTTCTGTAATTAACAACAGCAACCAGGACTACTGGGATTGCCATGGCTGTGCAATGTGGTCATGTGACTTTGCACTATGATCACATTCTTTAGTGTTAGAAATTCTGGCCCAAATTGCCATTGTAATCCAACCTGTGCAGAGGAAGGAAATCCAGAGGTTGTTTTTTGGGACAAGACATTTCAGAAGCTATCAACTGCTTTTTAATAAATTGCAAATCTAGATTGGGGTGAGCCAGGTAGAAAACTGACAGTTTAGTTGAGAATATCTGAATTGCCTGCATTATGGGTTGATATTTTACATTGCTCTATATATTTATGTTTTCTTAATTGCTACAGTTATTTGTTTCTATTGTTTGTGGTAAATATACCTATGCATTGCAGCCCATTCATAACAATGTTGCTATTGTGGTCATTAAATTATTATTGTTATTCAGTCCTGCTTTACTAATTAAATATTGCATTTAAGTTTTACACTACATAATGAAAGTAATTGTTTAAAAATAATTAAATAATTGGGGCCTCCTAATAAAAAAATGTAAAATAAATAATCTATTATCTGTTTGAAATGTATCTTATCTAGTTAATTTTTGTCTCGAGTATATATTAAAATACATGTTTAAGGCATTGTGAATATACTTCTTTCTGATACTTATTTGGATAACTGGACAGGATTTAATTAAAGACCTGAAGTCCGAGCTTAGTGGGAATATGGAAGAACTGATCCTTGCATTGTTCATGCCATGTACCTATTATGATGCCTGGAGTTTAAAGCATGCAATGAAGGTATGAGTTTATTTTTTAAAAATATTAGGTGCAAAAATAAAAGCAGTGAGATCAAAATGTTTGTAAATTTTCACTTAGATAAAAACTATGTCAATTTTTTTTAGCAAGATAGTATCTCCACTAATAAGTTATATTTATATAGGGAGATACGTGGAAACAATGTAACATCACTGTTGGATAGAAACTTCTGAGGGAGATTTGGGGATATCTATTGTACCAAGTTCCCAGTTTCATCAAATAGGTTGGATTACATAAAAATAATAGATATTAAACGCAGTTAAAAACAAGTTAATTATGCAGAAATTTAAAAATAATCCTAGTGTAATGTCATAAGGATATTTATGTTTATTTTCACAAATAATAATTCCTTGAACCATAAGGGCTATGTATTTTCTTTTTGGTTTTCTGGAAAGTTGCAACTTTAACCTTGGACTGAAGAGATAATAGTCTTAACTTTTCCATTTTCCTGGCATACATCTTTTGGTTAGATATCTCAGTTTCAACAAGACAAACATTTTTTTAACTTAGATAGGGAAGGTTTGAAGGCAGTCACATTCTTACTATGTAACTAAGGATGTCTTGAGATAAAATATTGATTCCTTATCTGGAAAGGCTGACAAGAGAGGGGCTGTGAGTGGGCTGTAACTTCACAATTACAGGTAGCTCCTTCTGGATAATTCTAATTGGCACCAGCAGCTCTGCTGAGCAGAATATTTGCTAAGTGGGACATGACTGTGACTGTGCTATGTAGCTGGAAAGACATAAGACTAATTGGTTTCACACTTTCAAGTTTTGTTTGCTATCTAGCCTCCTGCCCTTTGGAAGACTTGTGTGTGTGTGTGTGTGTTTATGTGTGTAAGTTAATCAATTTTTGTAGGCACTCTTTCCTTTGCCTAACCCTTCTCCCTCCCCCACAGAACAGAAATTGGAGAGAAAGGGATTACAAGAGAATAAGTTGTTTGCTGTTCTACATAATGAGAGCAGTGGAATTGCACCACCAGCAGGAAGGGGGCAGGTAAAGGAGAGATTGCCTACAGAAATCGGTCACTGCTTTTTTTCCCTTTCCCTTCCCTTCCTCACAAAGTGGAAAAATTGGGGAAAGGATTTCAAGAGAGCACTATTGGCTGTCTGCATAGCATGCCTGCAGCTCCCAGGAGCATGATCTCATTGCTTTCAATGTGTATAGAACAATAAGCCCTCAGGCTAGGATTCCAAAGGTTGGGGGAGTGGTTAGGAGGCAAACAAAAGTGTGAAACTGCCTGGTCTTATCTTTTTCCAATTGGAAAGCAAAGTTGCAATCAAGTGATTTCCTACTTAGTGACTACTTTGCTTACCAGTGGAGTGGCTGATCCCATAAGGGTTGTTAAGTGAGGACTAGCTGTACTGTGAAGTTTTTCAAGGTTGTAGATAACTTTTTCTGAGCCACACCAATATGACTTCCTCTTTGATACTAAATTCCTACCCTTTTGGAGCTCATTTTATGACTTGCTTCTCTTGCCACGAATAGATATTTGCATTCAGTTTTCTCCCCTTAAAATAAAAGAATCCTGCATTGCATAGCACTTTCTTTGAAATGTTCCTGTTATTTCCATTTTTTCAACTGTTTTCCATATTGATCAGAATCAAGTCAAAGATTTCTGATCCTCCTATGCTATCCTTTCCTTCTAAGGAAGAATAACACCACCAACATACTCTAGAGCTGGAGTGTCAAACTCAAGGCCCGGGGGCCAGATCTGGCCAGTGAGGTGGTTAGATCTGGCCCACAGAGCCACCCTAGAAACAGTGGAGGACTGACCTGCAGCACCTCAGCTCGGCCACACACTTTGCCCTCCCACACACACCATGAGCAACCTGGCCAAGGAGAGTGAGCAGGAATCTCCAGGACAGGGGTATCAAACTATTTCATTGAGGGCCGCATCAGGGTTGTGGTTGACCTTAGGGGGCCAGGTGGGCATGGCCCTGGCTCATCTTCCCCTGCTGGAGATAATGGATCCCCCCAGCCCCGCCCAGGCCATCACAGGTGCCCCTGTCGTGAGCTAATTTGTATGGGAGAGAAGAAAGAGACATTAATAAAGGCAGTAGAGCCTGGAAAGTGAAGAAAAGCATCAGGGAGATGGGGCAGTAAGTGGAAAGAAGGGACAAAAGGCACAAAAATATATCAGACTGAGATGGACAACAGTAGGATTTCTTAAGAAAAAAGAAGAAAATCCAAAATGTTAAGATTGCTCCTTTGCTATAGTTGAGGAATTTACTATTTTAAAAGAAGTCAGAGAAGCCAAAGGACATTCAGACTCTTGACATATAAAAGCTTTTGAGGCTTTCCACCCTTTCCAAACTTATGTGGCCAATTGCCTTTCCACAACTAGGAAGGTTGTAATGTACATTAAGTAAGTAATCTCAGGAAGTAGAACCAACCAGGACTACACAGAAAATTAGGAGGAGGAGGTGATCAAAGATAGAATCTGATACTGATTTATTTGGGAGTTGGACATTGCATAATGTGGCTTATGTTTGCAGTATATTCTATTATATAAAGCAACTTAGCCTAGATGTTGATGTACTATAAAAGACATGCATTATAATTTTTCTAGCAATCTTTTTGGTGCTGATACAGCAACTTCGTCTTTCTGCTTTCAGGGTGCAGGTACCCAGGAAAATGTATTGATTGAAATTCTTTGCACAAGAACAAATCGGGAGATTCAAGAAATAGTCAAATGTTACAAGAGTGAATTTGGAAGAGATATTGAACATGATATTCGAGCTGATACATCTGGTCACTTTGAACGATTACTTGTATCTATGTGTCAGGTGAGATAACAACCACATTCTCTCACAATATATTTGTTTATGAAGCATATTCTTATATTGAAACTTGGGGTGTTTGCTGTCACCCACTACTTTTTAGCTTCCTGTCATGTATTTCATTTAACAGTATAATCATTTAAATGAAAAACACTGAATTCTAAAAAAAAGTAGTCACACTGTGTTCTTTGTAAAATTACTTTTAATAAGAATTCATCAAAAATGGAAATTAATCATGCATCATTTCCAATGTTTAATGTTTCATGCTCTTTACTATGTTTTGAAAAAGTCCAGTTAAAAACTGTATAGAGAAAAATTACCACTTGGAATGTGGGCCATATAATTCTACAAGGGATTTCTGAACTTATGTATCTACTTAACTATTTAATTTCTGTATGGCAAGTAATATTTAATGTTCATTTAATTTTTTTAAAGATAACCTGTTTCAATGCTATTAGGCAAACACAAACACATATAATAATCACATTCAAACTGAATGTGACTCACGATGGCGCAGTGGCTAGAATGCAGTACTGCAGGCTACTTCTGCTGCCTGCCGGCTGCCTGCAGTTTGGCAGTTCAAATCTCACCAGGCTCAAGGTTGACTCAGCCTTCCATCCTTCCGAGGTGGGTAAATTGAGGACCCAGATTGTTGGGGTCAATAAGCTGATTCTGTAAATCACTTAGAGAGGACTGTAAAATGGTATATAAGTCTTAAGTGCTATTGCTATTGCTATATAGGGCCACTGAAAAATCAGTGCATCTTTCTATTTGCCATGGGGACTCCATAGATACAGCAAACTATATTTGATTTTGAAACAATCCAAATGTAAACAAACACATAGGAACTTAGAAATTTCTTGCAATCTTCAGGAAAATATGGTAGAGAATTTTGAGATCAGTTTTTTTTCAAAGTTAAAGGAATGAAGGAAATTGGCTTCCTGAAGCATTTAACAATTTATAAAATGATACTTGAGCAGAGGATTGAGATGGCTCTTAACATGTGTTATATAACTTTAAAAATCTCCCATTATTTTCAGTCAAGTTACTTGAAAGATTTCAGGGTGCAGCATGGCAGAATTTTTTTTTTAATTACATTTATATGCCGCCCTTCTCTGAAGACTCAGGGCGGCTTACAATTTTTGGGATACAACCCAGTGTGCTCAGCAATAGCCTTCATTCCATTGTATATGCCTGCTTATTACTAAGCGGCATTTTTACAAAGTCAGCTTATTGCCCCCAACAATCTTGGGTCCTCAATTTACCTACCCCGAGAGGATGGAAGGCTGAGTCAACCTTGAGCCTGGTGGGATTTGAGCCTACAATAATAGTAGGCAGCTGGAACTTAAATGCAGGCATTTAACAGCCTGAGCCACCAAGGCCCTTTTATTCAACAATTAACATTTCAGTTATGTGGTTCAAAATATATTCAATAATGCTTTTCTTATAGCATTTCTTTTCATTTCATTTCTTTTCTCAAGGTAGTCCTCGAGTTGTGAATGTAATGGAGCGTGTCTATTACATTCGTAACCTGAATATTCGTAGGAGTGAATCATGTAACTTAAATGTGATCACTCCCTGCTTTCACCCACTCATTTGCTGATTGAATTGCACAGGTCATTAAGTGCATGAGGTATCTCAGGGTGGGAAAGGCCATGGGGGGCCTAGTGTTTTCCCCGACCCACTGAGACATCTCATGTTTTCCCCCGCCCCATCCTGCCCAACCGGGTCAATTACCTTACCTAGATCTCAATGATCAAAGTCTCTCACCTTACTTAGATCTCAATGTCTCCTTTCCAGCCTCTGCTGCAGTTTGGCCTTGAGCAAAGGCTTGCCGAGGCCTAAAGGGAAGAGAGATTGCATCCCTATAGGCTCTGGTCATTTTTGCAAAAAGCCTTTGCCGATGAGAACAGAGGCCCAAGATGCATGTGTCCCCTTCATTCTCATCAGCAAAGGACCTTATTGGGAGATAGTGATAGCAAAGACATTAGGCAGGACCTGAAGTTCCTGTGCTAAAACATTAGGTTAAAATTTACTTGTTCAAGCTCCTCCCCACTGCTCAGTCCGGCATGAACCAATCACCAGTTGTTGAGTTGCTGTGAGAACTTTAGGCTGGGGAGGTGATAAGAAGTTGTTCTCATGCACTGTTCTCTCATCTTCTTTGGAGCTGAGACAAAACAGATGGCCCCAAGCCAATCCCTCCCTCCTCCCTAGCCCAGGAAGATACATCAAAGAAAGACCAAAGCAGGTGACAGGTCATAAAAATATCAAGCCTCTTCGACGAACCTATAGGGACCTATGGAAGCCATCCCTTTGTAATGGACAGTTATGATAGCTAGCTTCACTCTTCAGCATCCTATGGAAGTTATCCCACAGCACTACTTTTTTTCAATGGGCCTTCTTCTCCTAAGACCTCTGCTGCACTTCTGAAAGCCTTGCTCTGGCGTCTTCTTGAATCAACAACGCACCTACCACTGCTAATCCTTCGTAAATCTGTCATGGTTTTGCCAGCTATTATACTTCCTTCTCTCCTCACTGCTTCCCAAAGATTTTTTGTTGTAAGGGTCAACTTGCCTATGGGAAAATACAGCTTATGGAAAATTGTGAGAACCTATGCTACTTCTCCTATGGTCAGTTTTTATTTACCATCTAAAACAAGAAATGTACCTGGCTGGATGACAAAGTGAAAACTAGTGTGCATTGGTCATGATACATTGTTTTTCTTTGCAGGGTAATCGGGACGAGAATCAAACTGTAGATTATCAAAAAGCTCAGCAGGATGCACAACGACTTTACCAAGCTGGGGAAGGAAAGCTGGGAACAGATGAGTCTTGCTTCAACATGATCCTCGCATCTAGAAGCTTTCCCCAGCTGAAAGCCACTGTGGAAGCTTATTCACAGGTATACCAAAGTATGGGAAGATTGGGTGGGGCACCTCTAGTAAACTCTTGCCTGCAAAAGGCAAATTTTGATTTTGGTGCACCAACATTCTTTATACAGTTTCTTTCATTTTCCTGACATTTATTTGCAGATAGCTAACCGTGATTTATTAAGCAGCATTGGCCGGGAATTTTCAGGAAATGTAGAACGTGGCTTGAAGACTATTTGTAAGTTTTTTTCCACATTTTTCTTTTTTAATTTTATTGCTAACAATTTTCAAGGATCCACAAATATAATTAGTTTTTGAAACATGCCACTGATTAGAAGCAAGGTTTATAATACCTTCTCTCAGGGAATTAAAAGCAGAAGAAATTATGTAATGTAAGAATAAATGTGCTTAATTATCTTATTTAACAATCTTGGAACAAAACTTTAGGTTAGCACCGATTTCTCTTTGAAGATATTTTTTAATAAGTATCCCAAAGTTGCTTTTTCAGGAGGCAACTGGACTTTCTTGTTTTTTCTTTGAAGATGTTTCGCTTCTCATCCAAGAAGCTTCTTCAGCTCTCACAGCACAATGAGGAGTGGAAGGGGGTGGATATTCCTTGCAGATAGCTGGTCATTTGCATCCTTTTAGAGCAGGGGTGTCAAACTTGCGATGACACGTTATCCTCATGTGATGTATCGCAACTTTTCCCCCCTTTACTAAACGGGGGGTGGCCATGGCCAGCGCGTGATGCACCCGGCCCTCAGGTTGCAAGTTTGACACCCCTGTTTTAGAGGGTCTTTTTCAATAAGTAGTTCCACTGAAAAAGGCCCTGTGGCTGGGAGCTGGAATGGAAGCACACCCACTTTTTCCAGTAGTTCTCATTTGCCAGTATTTATGCTTAGTAGTTGTAGTGTTGTTTTCTTTAAAAAAAATTGGCATAACTTACTACTACAATTTAGGAAGAAAAAATAAAAATAAACTATTGTTTGGTGAATAGACATAGAACTTTTCATACTTTTCTCTCATTATCAAGATCACAATTTATTAATCTAATTTTGTAATTCAAAGGAGAAATAAGGTTAACATCACCTTGTGATGTTAATTGTCTAATAATATTCCAACTGTTTATATAATATTTATTAGGTAATATTTATTAATGATTATTTTATTTCATTTAAATTGGTTGCCACCTGGGCAGCTAATACCCATGATCATCTGTTGTTGTTTTTCTGGAGAACTTGAGATTGCTAGTAGAAAAATGGCTGGACCGAAAGGGAGAGCCATTTTGCAATCAAGGGCTTCTTAATACCAGGAATTTAGTTCTAAAAATTGGAGTTTTGCTACTTCTGACTTGCTTTTTTCCCTCTCCTCCATTCTGATAGATTTCCAATCTGACAGAAGCCCAATTATATAGCACACCAAGTTTAAAAATAAAACCACAAATCTCAACAAACTTAATTATATATTCCCACCTATCTCTATAGGTTCTGACCCAGGCTTAGTAGAACCAAAAAACACACTCCTTGTCCTGAAAAACTCCTCTTTATTTAGTTACTTTGGATTCATGGCATTCACACACAGAAAAGTCCGGCAATAATCCTTCCAAGGGTTAAGTGCAAGAACAGACCTTATCAGCCCATGGATAGGACTGGCCAGGTTTCCAGACACAAAGCTGTAAATTAATTCCTGCAAGGAGTCTCTGTGAGGCAGACCCATAATAAGCAAATCTTCTAGAGAAATATGAAATATTGTCTTCTGCAACCACCACTCCCCTTTTGCTCTATTTATTCCCCAGGGAGGGACCATTCAGCATCCATGTGTCTTTCTTCCGAGCTGGCCCCTATTTCTTAGTTGTTCTCCTCTCCTGATAGCTCTGTGCATATACGCATCTGGAACAGGCTCCAGCTGTTCTTCTTCCCCACTTAACTCTGACTCAGAAGGTAGCTGGGAAATGTCGGACAGCCCTGGCTGCCTCTCTGCTTCTGACACAGAGTCTTTCCCAGACTCCAGGACTGGCCTAAGTTTCTCCCCAACCTCCTCATTGTCCGAGTCTCCCGAGTCTGTTTCGCTGGCAGCTGGCAGGCCACAAACAGTGATCTCTGGCTTCCATTCATTTATCTTCTTAAAAGAGGCTCAGTAATAATTCCAAACCCATATTTGGAAGTTGGGAAAAACAAATTGCAGGTCTAAATGTTATAATGAAGAGGAAAAAGAATAAGACAAACCTTTGCAACTGATAGTAAAGTTAAGTTTTGTGTCGAAAGTTTGTATTTAAAAAGTTTTGCCTTAAGCCTGGAAAACTGTTCTTTTTAGTTCCCAGTGCTAACTTGGACATATTCTTGGGTTTGCTTTCTTCCAGTACAATGTGCTCTAAATCGCCCAGCCTTTTTTGCAGAAAGACTTTATCATGCCATGAAAGGAGCTGGCACAGATGATTCTACCTTGGTTAGAATTATTGTAACTCGTAGTGAGGTAAGAATCCTTACTTTCCTATAGTATATACAGCAATGTGTCTTGCTGCTGTACAATGGATATAAAAAGTCTACACGCCCATTAAAAATGCCAGATTTTTGAGATGTAAAATAAATCAGATCATGATAAGTCACTTAAGAGGTTTTTATACCTTTAATATGACATATAAGCTGTTCAATTCAGTTAAAAAACAAGCTGACATCTTTTGGGAGGAAAAATAACAATAAGAAACCAGAATAATGTAAGAATTGTCCTTAACTCCATACAGGTAATCCTTGACTTAACGACCATAATTGGCCCCCAAATTTCTGTTGTTAAGCAAAACAATTGTTAAGTGAATTTTGCCCCATTTTCTTGCTACAGTTGTTAACTGAATCACTGCAGTTGTTAAGTTAGTTATTAAGTGAATCTGGCTTCTCTGTTGACTTTGCTTGTCAGAAGGTTGCAAAAGGTGATCACATGAACCTAGAACACTGCAACAGTCATAAATATGAATCAGTTGCCAAGCATCTGAGTATTGATCACATGTCCATGGGGATGCTGCAACAGTCATATGTGTGAAAAATGGTCATGTCGCTTTTTTCGCTGCCACTGTAACTTTGAACAGTCATTAAATGAAGTTGAGGATAAACTGTATTTTCCTATTATTGTTATTATTTATTGTCATGAGAAATTATTTTATATATTTTTTTTTAATATATAAACATAGGGGCCGTGGTGGCTTACATGATAAGACGGGTCGGCAGCTCGGCGGTTTGATTCCCATGAGTGAATAAACCAAGGAAGGGATAAGAAAGGAGGCTCCCCCAATTGGCAGGTTCAGCATTCAGGCATCCCACAAGTCAAGATGACACTGCCTGAAAAAATTCCTTTCACAGAGGCAGCCAGCCACCTCGGTGACATGTCCCATACACTAAATAATGAATAATTTTAAAGGAATTTCTCATGACAGCAAAAAACGTCAGTTGAAAAGTTCATAGTGCTGAGCATTGGAGCTTTAGAAAGTAGCTGTTGCCTGCAAGCAACTTGCCTTTTTAAATTAAAAGTAATTGAAGTAGGTAATGCTACTTGATCCAGAAGATTTCTTCTTGACTCACTGAAAATATAAGTAAAAGGAATGTGCCAATCCCATTGCTCACAATGACATGATATAAAGTGATATAAACTGGGACATTTTTTAAAATAAAAGTGTTAGTAAGAATATAATCCCTCTTTTCATTTAAATTAACCAAATATAACAACAAAACCAAAATGAAAAAGAACACGCAAAATTATAAAAGAAAAAAATCTGAAAAACATACAAAATGTATTTTATAGACATACATATATCTCAGTAATTTGAAGCCATTATTCATTACAGTCATTGGTGGTTGATTTATATGAATTCTGCAAACCATTCAAATACTGTAGGGGAAGGCATGGTTTGGCATTTGTAATGATGCACAATGCTTTTGATTGTGCATTCATTTTCTCTCTCCAAAGGTCAGCTCTCATGTGACTGAGATAAATCTCAAGGTTGAGTTAGCATATGTAGTCCTTGAGTTACAGATAAAATGGAGCCTGCTCTGTTCAGGCCTACGCGGGCCTCCTGAAATGGAGCTATTTCAGCCTGCAACGTGCTAGGCAAGGCCTCTGGAGGCCTGAACAGAGCTTCTGAGGGGCAGATCCACCCTTTGGAAGCTCCAGTTTGGCCGGCAACATTCAGGACGGATGTTGCAGAGCCTCTGCAGTTGTTCATAAGGACGAACAACTGCCATGGCACTGCAAGATTTGTAGTTTTGGGACTTGTTTCCAAACACTGGGGAGCACTTTGAATGTGCACTAAGGGAATGCTCGTAACCTGGGGATTACTGTAGTGTCCTTCCTTTCAACCTGAAGCTATGGCTTTAAATTTCTTCCATGTTATATTTTTATTTTATTTCTTTTGGGACAGATTGATCTGGTACAGATCAAACAGCTGTTCACACAGATGTACCACAAGACTTTGGCCACCATGATTTCAAGTGACACAAGCGGGGATTACAGACGGTTGCTCTTGGCCATCATGGGTCAGTAGGAAGCACTCTCAGAAAGTAAAACAAGAGCTGCAAACAGCCAACTGTCACTACCAGCTATCAAGAGTGTATAAAAATATAAATTATCCTAGACAAGTATACATTGGTTGATCAGGATCTTTTATTTTTCACATACAATTGCCTTAATTTAGCACATCATGTACTTTATAAACCTGCTGCCTGAAATGTGTCTGTTCTGTTATTGTCACAAAGGCTGTTACTTGTTTTGTACTCCTCTGTGCACTGCATAGTGTTGTTTACTCTGAGAAAAGATATGATGATGGGTATATAGAGCTACACTTAGACAATGTAAGCATGTCCAGTTTTAAAAATTGTCCATAAATTATGAAATTCTGTATCTTTATTATGTCTTGTAAAAACCAAAACAGAGTCCATTTCCCATGAAAAGCAGTTTGTTTTTGTAATTAATTCCAAAACCCTATTGTAAAAGTTTCAATATTCCAATTTTGTTTAGACCCTTAGTCAATTTATAGCTTTCTAAGATTAAAAATTGTTTAGCTTTTTGCAGTTTATTTCAGATTCTTTAAATTCTAAGCTTATGATTAAATTTTTCTTTCATTTTGGATTGAAAGCAGATTGATCTTACATTTTCCAATTTGTCTTTCCAAGTCTCTAAGAGCTTAGAAATAATTAATCAGTTTATTCCTGAAAGTGATTAGAGAGCAATGTTTGCTAATTTAGCATTTGTCAAGATTGAACCACTTTGCTTCTTTCAAATCTTAATGCTTTTCAACTTGCCAATGAATTAGGGGGATGGAAGATGGAAATGGAATGTGGCGAATGTATGCAGAGATCGTGGGAGCATGAAAGCCATCAAGATCACCACTGCAGGTGCTTGAGAAAGAGATGGACTCTTTCCATAACAAAGGAATGTTTCATAATTGGACCCGGGGTAGAGAGAAGGGGAAATTATTGTTTAACTGGACAAGCATGGGAAAACCAGAATTGGTTTTGTTTCTTCAGTACCAATATGGTGTATCCAATAAAGTTTTACTTTTGGGAATTCAAATCTCCTGAGAGTGTTTCCTTCTTTTGGGTTTGCTACTTGAACAGTTGACATTAAACCACTTTCACTTAATGCAGCCTACTCGGATGCTTCCAAGAGAACTGTAAGCTAACAATGTCTGGGATGGAATGAAAAGCTGAAGCCACAGTGAAACCTGGATGTCAGTACCATGGCATGATCTGTTTTTAACAAACCCATGTTGGCTTTTGGTTATTACTTTGTTTCTAGGTGTTCACTGATTCATTGCTTTATCTTTTCCAGAATCTTCCCTGGTATTGAGGTCAGGCTGATACGTCTGTAGTTTCCTGGATCTATTTTTTTCCTCTTTTGAAATGGGAATTACATCAGCTCTTTTCTAGTCCTCTGGGAGTTCCCCAGTGCTCCAGGATCTTTGAAAGACCTATGGCAATGTCATTTTTTCCCCTTTAATATTGACCCAAATGCATTCAAGATAATTTTCATCATTGTTGTGCTCTGTTTCTGTAGAGATGTAGTTATTTCTTATATATAAGAAACTCCACCTCCTCTTTTATTTGGTCTATTTCTTTTAAATAATTTAAATCCCTCTAGCGGTTGTGTTCCATTTGTGGGTTTCATCCCACCAAGTTTCTGTAGTAATAATTGTTCTGTCTCCCCTTCCCTTCCCCAGAAGGTAAGGAACTTGGCAGCAACACTCGCACAGAGAGTCACGCTGGTCTGTCTCCAAAAGTCAATTACTACAGCCGATAAGAGTCTTGGCAATCACACACGCTCTGACTGCTGAGTTCAGAGCTGACAAGGAACGGACTACTCACTGAGCCAGAAGGGATGATTTATTCCCAAAGTCCATAAACCAAAGCAGGCACCACAACACAGATGGAATCCTTGGCTTATTCCACACTTTGTCACGTACAGAGTTTGTAAATTCTAGGCAGTTTATGAATATTCATACGCAATAAAAATTGTTCAAACAGTTCGTGGTCTCCAAGGATACTATCAGGCATACAAACCCTGAAATCCAACCCCTGAAATTAGCAGCAGCTCTGTCACCATTAGTTTGTTCTTCCACTGCTAGTTTTTATAGTCTGGAGACATGTAACTACGAATTCTGAAAAAGGAGAAAGTTCATCTGGGAATTATCTTCTACTGATAGCAATTAGCTTCATATCCATACATGACCAATTTAATATGATAAGTATGAAATAATATAAAAGAAGATTGGAACCTTGTGGGATTGCCATAAAAGTTGACAAGAACTGTTCTTATACCACCATGCTTAGCCTAAATATTGAGCAAAACTACTAAAAGCAAGACCTCTCAAGCACCTCAAAAAGCAGCTAACAAAATAACGTTGCAGTTAGGAAGGGATCCAGAAATATTAATTGTTTGTTTGTTTAAAAAAGAAATTGGCCGCCCAATCTCAGGGTAATTCTGGGTGACTTACAATCATAAAAGATAAAACTTTATAAGCTAAAAAACATAAATAAGCTAATACAATAATCCAAAACCACTTTATCTCCCTCTTGGTGTAAATCAGAGCTGTCAATTTTTTTTATTATTATTATTCATACCGTGTTTCCCCGAAAATAAGACCTACCCCGAAAGCAAGACCTAGCACTATTTTCTAAACCTGCCCTAATATAAGACCTACCCCGAAAATAAGACCTAGTGTAAATCTCCAGTTCCAGGAAGACTGTTCAGGGAGCAACCGTGCACCCGCGAAACACCCCCCCCTACACACTCACACCCACTATTTGGCACCATAAATATATAAGACCTACCCTGAAAATAAGACCTAGTGTGTTTTTGGGAGCAAAAAAAAATATAAGACAGTGTCTTATTTTTGGGGAAACACGGTATTTATACCCCGCCCTTGTCCGGAGACTCAGGGCAGCTTACAATTTTGGGGGGGAGCACAACCCAATGCGTTCAGCAATAGCCTTCATTCCATTGTATATGCCTGCTTATTATTAAGCGGCATTTTTACAAAGTCAGCTTATTGCCCCCAACACTCTTGGGTCCTCAATTTACCTACCCTGGGAGGATGGAAGGCTGAGTCAACCTTTGTGGCCAGGGGGCTGGATGCATCACGTGCTGCCACACCTGGTTTAGCGAAGGGGAAAAAGTTGCGATACATCACGTGATGGTGCCATGACAGTGCAAGTTTGACTGGTGTAAATCATCCAAGTCAATACTGAGGAGCAATCAGAATTGGTGTGCATTCAAAATGAAAAAAAAAATCTAGATTATTCTTGCACCTGTATAGTCAAAAATGGTGTAGGGTCTCCTGCTTGGGCAGAAGGTTGGACTAAAAGACCTACAATGTCCCTTCCAATTCTGTTAATCTGCTAAGAAGTCAGTTCCTAAGCAAAAGTCTTGCCATTACCTTTGTAAGATGACAAAAAACTCAAAAATCATTGACAGGAAAGAGTTCTGGGAGATCTGTAAAAATAAAACTAGAAAGTGGCTGTAATAACCGAGCACTAAAACAAATCTATTTCCTTGAAAGAGAAACAATTAAACCGATCTAATAGACTGTGTTTCATCTCTGCATACATATAAACAGTGTATCTTTAGACATTCTCCCAGGGAATATATTTCCTTCTGGATGGATTATCTCTACAGACAAAGGAGTTCATCCATTCCTTACTCTTCTCTATTCTTTGAACCATGGAATGATGCTTGTTTGTCCTGTCTCTGACTAGTACAGATATAGATAATTAGAGTTGGAAGGGACCTTGTAGGTCACCTAGTCCAATCCCCCGCCTAAGCAGGAGACCCTATATCATTTCTGACAAATGGCAGTCCACTTCTTGAAAGTCTCAAGTAATGACGCTTCCACAACTTCTGAAGGCAAGCTTGATTGGTTGATTGTTCTCACTGTCAGAAAGTTTCTCCTTATTTCCAGGTTAAATCTCTCCTTGTTCATTTTCCATCCATTATTCCTTGTCTGACCTACAGGTGCTTTAGAAAATAGCTTAACCCCTTCCTCTTTGTACTGATGATATTACCTAGTTTAGGTAATAAAATGTCTGCAAGAAAACAAGCTTAGAGAGCACCAAAGACCCCTCATATCAACCCTGAGCTATAGATATTCTGGATCTGAAATCTACTTCTTTTAAAAACTGACTTGTAAATGCTTCAAGCTGGGCGTCTTTTGAGAAAATGTAAACTTTAACCTGATTAGCTAGAACTAAATGTAATTAAAAAACTACTTTGAGGAGCTCTTTTGGGAAGAGTATGGCATCTAATTAGAGAGCTCTCAAGAGGCTTTGGGCTTAGAGTTACTTGTTAGACTTATCAAGGCAGAGGGAATGGATGGGAGGAAGGGAGGACAACCTCTTAGGAAACCTCTGTCAGAACCCAGCAGCAATACATGACATGCCCTCTGAAAATGCCAGATCTGCCAAGAGGAGCTGGGAAACCTGCCAAACAGCCAGATGCTGCTTTTGGAAATTGCTGTGCCCTACTGTGGGATCTGGCACTATAACAGTTGTTCAAAAAAAGAAGATGAAGTTGAGAAGGCTTAGGGAAATAATAGTAGGTGCATGGCTATTATCTTTAAGTTTTAATATTCTTATGAAAGTGCAAGTGTCAAGAGTATTATGTATTTCTGCTTTAATTAAGTTAGGCAAAACTCATATTTAATGTAGGCTGGATTAATGAAGGGTCGGCAACACAAAGACCACTGATGTCAAGGCACTGATTGCAATTTCAGTCAATGCTCTGTCCCACAAAATTAATTTTTTTAGAAAAATGGCTCAAATTATATAAAACATACTGCTACTATGTGATATTTTATGAAGTTGCTTAACATTTATTAGAGAGTGGCAATTAAGAAAATAAACAAGTCCCTTGCAAAATTATTGTTCCCATAGAGTAAACAGTCATCCGCCTATATTAATCCCTGTTTTCATGATTTTTGCTTTCTGGCTAGTCACCATAGTTTATGACATAGCGCAGCCGTACGCAAACTATGGCCCGGGGCCCGGATCCGGCCCGTTCGGCTGTTCTATCCAGCCCGCGGAGCCGAAAGAGCGGAGGGCTCTCTTGCTCTCCCAGAAGGCTACGTGAAGTAATCTAACTTTGAATTTATATTAGTTCACACAAACACTCCATCCATGCTTTTGTTCCGGCCCTCTGGTCCAGTTTAAGAACCCATTGTGGCCCTCGAGTCAAAAAGTTTGCCCACCCCTGACATAGTGGAAGATATGATTTTGGACAGGATAGGTTATGAATAGATAAAGTGAGCCGATGTTTAGTATATGAGTGAGTGCAGCCAGAGAATCATAAGAATTACTTCATTAGATATGAGTATAAATATAACCCTAGTAATTAGTTTAGGAAGTGAGAGTAATAAAGTTGTGGTCATACAGTTTCAGAAACAATAGCTTAATTATAGAAGCAAGAAACTGTCCTGTGAACTGAAGGAAACTGAACCATAAACCCAGAAAAAAACAAGCTTAGGTATTATTTTCTCCAAGACATTCAGAGTATCATATCTATTCCTTTCCATAGAAGGAAGGGGGTGCCTTTTTTGGCACATCCCATCATTCTCAGCATATAGGATACTTTTTTTCAGCAAGACAATAACCTCTTAAGCTGCTCTAGGAGGGGTACAGCTTCAGCAATGAAAAAAATCAGGCAGGGTATTGCTCAATTTCCATAATGTGTAGAGTCCTACTTCTAAAAATATGAGAAGAAGCACCAATCACCTCTGCTTCCACTGTAGTTACTTATCTAACCTACTTAAAGCCACTCTAAACCAGAGTGCAACAAAAAGGGGTTCCATACAGATAACACAGCTTACTGAATTATGAAGGTACTGTAATCCATTAAAGAGATCTATAAGCACAAATGCAAAAGAACCGATGGTGCATTAAATATGAACCCAACTTATAATACTATGCAGGAGAGTTATTCAGATGCAGGATATCGTAGCCATTAATAATTACTTTAATTCTACAGCTTTTTATTCTAAAATCCTAGCCTTTCATCTTAATTACAGTTACTTTAATACAGATGGAGTATCCATGGAGATAGAGATGTGCTTTCACTAGGACTTTTGCCAATTCTTGAAGATAAAAATTACATGTGCTTTTGATATAACACCCAAGATGAAGACTAATATCAATCTCCATTGGTGTGATATTTCAATCATGGCATTTCTATCAGCTCCAAATCTGGGATGGCTTGAGTCATTCTTCAAATTGCCAGGTTGTTCCAGATTGGGTGTAAATTAGAATAAGTTTCTATGTGTTTTTAAAACACTGTGACATGACCAGATTCATTGTGCCTAGTAGGTGGCAATGAAATTTCTGGGAGTCAATCACCGGGTTCACACATTGTGCCAAACCATAGCTTATTTAATCATGATTTATAAAGCTATTAGCCATGCTGGATAAGTTCATACCACATACAAATTACACATATCAAATTACAACTCAATGCAATAGGCAAACCCAACCTAGATTTGCTTATTTACAAAGAAGAATACACTGCCTTTCAAAACAAGATTTTTCAGGGAAAGATAAAATCAATATAATAAAAGTATTTTAAAGCCGGTATCTTAAAAGTTTAAAATGGGAACAGCAGGATAAAATGAATCCTTAAAAAGTCAGACCAAAATAAAATAAATAAAACAAAGGAAAAACAACTCATATGCCTGAGTATATTCAAACAGTCATTAAGGTGACTGTCCCTAGTTAACTCTAATTCTTAATTAGGTTTCTATCATTTTCCTACTAGGAATACCTAAATGATTTTAACACATTATGGGATTGAAAACTACAGAATTATGCTTTCAGGAGTCTTTAAATACCTATGATAAAGAAAGTTTTAATATTTGATCTATGCTTTTCCGCTAAAGAAAGACTGAGTTGTGAATTCTTTTTTAAAATCAACCCATCCTATAGAACAAACATGGTGAGTGGCCAGTTGATGCTGAAAATAACATTAGATAAGAAAAAATGCATGAGAAAGCATATAACCTAGCAGCATTTGTGAAGAGATTGAAAAGTTGGCAATGCTATCAAATGGTAAAAAGAAGCCAATGAGTCATTGTTTAAAAGTGAAAAAGATTGCAATGTAAAATTAAGGAGAAATTCCTTGATTGAACATGTAACATCTTTGTTGCTCTATGACTGAGATGGAGAGTCTCCAAATTTGATGAATGAATGAATGAATGAATGAATGAATGAATGAATGAATGTATCAACCCTGAATGATTTGTCTGTGTCCTCAGGGTCACCTGAGTAATGCAATTGATTGACCCTGCAAATGGGTGACCTGCATTACTGAGGGCACAGATAAGCGTCCAAGTGGCCTCAACAAAGCTCTAAAAGAATGTATATAACCAGCTGTCTGTAAGGAATATAAATCCTCGCATTCCCCACCATCCAGTCAGAGCTGAAGAAGCTTCTTGGATGAGAATTGAAACATCTTAGAAGAAAAGCAAAAAAGTCCAGTGTCTTGAAAAAGCACCTTTGGGGATAATTCTGTGGGTTTGACTATTGCAGGTATTCAATGGTATATATAAGTGATGGCTAACTATTTCATCATCGTGAGCCAAAAGTGTGTGTGAATGCGCGCGCATGAGTGCCTGCATCCATAATGCAATGTACGTGCGACCCCCCACCCCTGCACATGCACACGTGACCCCTCTGTGCACACTGCATGTCTCTGCGTATGTGCATGTGACCTTCTGCATGAGCCCTGCTCCCTGCGCATGCACAGCAGATATCCAACAATCAGCTGGCTGGCAGGGAGCACGCGCGCATGTACAGTAGATCAGTTCCAGGCGACGGCTTGTGTGCTGGCAGAAATGGCTCTGCTTGCCATTTCCAGCATGCGTGCCATAGGTTTGCCATCATGGGTATATATTGTATTTGGACTGTGTGGAGCTGATGCAGATGATATGGCAGGATGTGTTGCATCTTTGAATATTTCACTATGAGAAGAAAATCTAAAACAAATAAACAAAAAAATTCCTCCTTGAAGGGAGAATATGTCAAGGACATGATTATGTTGAGCCATGCTTTTGAACAAGGCAAGCATGAATCTTCTTAAGTGTCAAATTGCATTACTATGTAAAGTAGCAGTGAGTGTATGATTAGTTTCTTCCATGCTGCTAAATATTATGTTCATATGATACGGATTAAGTCTACACATTTATTTTATTTGTAGATTATTCTTTATTATCTTGAAAAAGATTATTTTTTTGCAGGCATCAACCTATCAGCATACACAAGAAATAATGATCCAGTTGCTGCGCACCATTAACAAGACTGTCATTAGAATGGGAAGAGATGACCCCTTAATCGTGAGTTGTTGATTTTGTAAATGTACTTTACTACCAGGGCTTGGGATATGATGTGCACAGAAGCATCACCAGTGAGAGATGCAAAGCAGTCAGGCAGAGAAAATTTGTCTTTCAAGGCAGGGCCCTTTAGTGGCCACCATCCACAGGAAAGAGAGTTCTAAAAAAATGTCCCTTTATTTTGGCATTGGAAACTTTCCCCAAGCAAACTTTCTCTCTCCAAAGCTAGCATTATTGAAGATAGATATAGTTAGGAGGAGACAGAATCTCTTTCATGTCCTATTGTAGTTTACAATTGTTGTCAATTGCAGTTTACAATTTGGTTTGGTCTATCTTTCTGTTTGTGTTTTACAAAATAAAAGTTATAATGAAGAATAGCCAACGTTATTTTGATGAAGAAAGCAATTTAAATAAGTTTAACAAATCCATCTCCAAAGTATCTACCAGCTCAAATACCTAGATGGAGTCATCTGTTTTGTGATATAAGTCATCTGTTTTGTGTGGGGCCAAGAGTGAGTGCTGAGATATCTTTGTCAAAAGAAGACCACAAAATCTGGGTAGATCCTCATTCTTGGTTTCTTCAGCCGAGAGAAAGCAGAAACCATTCCTAGCAGCAAAATGTAGTTGACAAAGAGCCACTTGGATAAATGTGTCATTAAGGCTTGACAACCAATCATTTTATAGAAGCAGGAGATACACATTTTGAAGATGAAGTAATTTTCAGAAAGCTTGATACTTTGAAACACAAAAGTATCACCGGGACAAAAAAAATTCCATTTTTTTCCTTTTCTGTTTTTGATGAACCATTTCTAGAGATAACTACAGTGTTGAGATATTCAAGTATAGAAAATGACAGGTCTGACAGTTTATTTTTACTGATTGATTGATTGATTGATTTGATTTGTCAATCGCTTACAGGATAATAGGTATAAGTATAAACACGAGTAAGAATACAGAAAATAGGTATGAATAAATGGGGACAATAGGACAGGGACGGAAAGCACGATAGTGTACTTATGCACACCCCTTACAGACCTCTTAGGAATGGGGTGAAGTCAATTGTGGATAGTATGAGGTTAAAGGAGTGGGGGTTAGAGGACGTACCAACAGAGTCAGGTAGTGCATTCCAGGCATTGACCACTCTGTTGCTGAAGTCATACTTTCTGCAATCAAGTTTGGAGCGGTTAACATTGAGTTTGTATCTGTTGTGTGCTCTTGTATTGTTGCAGTTGAAGCTGAAGTAGTCATTGACTGGTAGGATATTGTAGCAGATAATTTTGTGTACTATGCTTAAGTCCAACCGTAGGTGGCGTAGTTCAAGATTGTTCAAGCCCAAAATAGGGTATTCAGTTGTGAGCAGAGGAATGTAGTGCTCTTCTCATGAAATACTTCTGGACTCGCTCAAGTTGTATTAATGTCTGATATACAGTGTGGATTCCAGACAAATGAGCTGTATTCAAATATTGGTCTAGCAAAGGTTTTGTATGCCCTAGTTAGCAATTCAATATTTCCAGAGGTAAAGCTTCATAAGATTAGATTTACAACTCTTAATGCCTTTTTGGCAATGCTGTTACAATGAGCTCTAGCGCTTAGATCATAAGATATGAGTACTCCAAGTTCCTTGACAGAGTGAGGGTCATCAACAAGGTCATATCTGCCTAGCTTGTATTTGGTGTACTGATTTTTTTTTTACCAATGTGTAAGACAGAGCATTTGTTGGTCGAGATTTGGAGTTGACAAATGTTTGACCATTCAGACACATAATCAAGGTCACTTTGACGAACAGTAGCATTGTCGGTGGTGTTGAATAGTTTTATATCATCCACGAAGAGGATGCAGTTGCTTATAAGGTGATCGCAAAGGTCATTTATATAGAGTATAAAGAGTGTGGGTCCTAGAACGCTGCCTTGGGGGACACCACTGTTAATTGGAGCAGGGTTTGATATAGCGCTCCCTATTTTTACTATTTGTTGCCTGTTTGACAGGTATGCAGTAATCCACTTATGAAGGGATCCAGAAATGCCGTAAGAGTTCTTTCAGGATGTCAGTTTGTAAATATAGATACTTCTTAAAATTTCTTTGCTATAAACGGTATCTCAGTTGATATTGACTTACCTCTGAATATTGTTTTCACAAGAGCTGTTTTATGTTCAGATTTGTTCTGAATACAATTCCATTTACATATCCTTATTTTTTTTGGCAGCTATTGTGACCATGGCTACCAAACTATTGCCTTTGTCTTCTGGCACCATCATGATGTCAGTGTGTTTCCAACTGAGTTAATGTCTGTTTTTCATTGTATGTTAGATTTTGCATTGTATTATTAATGTAATAATATATATTATTAATCAATGCTTTGGTAAAAGGATCTTTGAACAGAAACTGTCAAACCTCAGCTTTGTTTTCCACATTTGATTATTAAATTTTTGTATTTGTTCATGATCTTCAAGTGTGTTTCCCTTTAATGTCTGTTTTTCATTGTATGTTAGATTTCAAGCAGTGCATGACATGCATTATTAATGTAATAATATATATTATTAATCTGTGAATGCTTTGGTAAAAAGGATCTTTGAACAGAAACTGTCAAACCTCAGCTTTGTTTTCCCACATTTGATTATTAAATTCCCTTAATGTCTACATAATTTAAAACGTTTTCATGCAAATTAATCCCACTTCTGGACAATTCAATTGGTTTCTTTAGTTATGTCATTTCTCCTTTAAAAAAATACATGTGCAAAAGCTACTCCTCATACATTTTAGCCATCTAGTTATCTAAGATGTGAATCAAGAAAATAGCCACTTTTCAGAAATGAATAGTCAAAGAGTAAGGAAAACCCTTTCTGACCATGCTATAGCTTTGCATAATCTCTGACCTTGTTCCAGATGGTGGCTAAGTGTTTCTAAAATGCCACTTGTTTGGTTACCTGTAGAGAATAAGATGTCTTGGCAGTATTCCAAATTAAAGTGGAAAATAATCTCACCTTCTTTCAAACCTTTGATATACAGATAAGTGGTGTGGAAGAAGGAAGTTAGCAAAAGGATTTTTTTCTGAATTTACTGAAAGTTCACTAAAGTGCAGTCTTCATAAGTAACAATAATGCCGTACTACCAACATTTCAATATCAAGTATAAGAGCCATGATTATTCAAATGTACTTTGCAAAGTACAAGCCTGCTAACTGAAGAGTCAGAGTTGGGCTTGAGTCAAGTAGCTAATATTTAGTGGGAGAATGACTCAGGAGAACTGTGAAGATGATTTGTTGAAATCTGCCCAAAGCTATTACATCTCCTTGAATAATGTCAACAGCTGCACTTTAGAGATCTGTTTTAGGCCTTTTCAGTGGAGATGTCTGTGCTTTCATGAAATAAAAGGGGTACTATAAATAAAGGAATAAATGATGTTCATGATGTGTCCAGTGGCTGCTTGCTAAAAGGTCCAGGCAGGTTGCTTTTCTAGGTCATGATATTTTTGGCTTAGGCTGCATTTTGCTCTCATTCGCAATTTTGAGTTGTCAGCTCCACTTAGCATTCCACTGATCTAAGAAAGGTGTCATGCATAATGAACATTGTATTGGATACACTTTCCACAAATGTCATTTCTCATCCTTGTGCACACTTTGCTTACATATTCTTTTAATGGGATATTTTCCAACTTGGTGCCTCTGCACTAAACTCATCATTTCCAGCCAGGATAGCCCCAAAATTTTATTGCTTGTGATAATGGGAGTTGTAATTTAATGAATCTGGAGACAACTAAATCAAAGGCAACTGTCTTAAACTATTCATTAGGTATGTAACATTGTAGTCAATGTGTCTTTTAGTCATCTTTAACTCCTTTCAGTTGCTTCTGTTTTCATAATTTTTAGAATCAGTTATATGACATCTTATCTGTGTGGCATTCAAGGCCTTCTGCTTAAATATGGCCTGACAAATTGGATAATGCTTCACCTTTTCCATTTACCCAAAGTGGAAATGCCTAACCTAGAAAAATTGATTTCACTTCTTTATATCGTGTTTATAATATGAAGATTAACTTGGATGCCTTTTTCTGTAGCCTCGTTGTCCTAAATCCCCTTTATTACTTGCACATAGGAATTATTTCTGGATTTTAGAATGATGCATTGGGTGGTATACATCGAATCACAATGCTAATCTGTGTATCAGAAAAATTCAAGTGCTGTTTAAAGATATTCTGGCCCTTTGCAGACTAGACAAAACTCATGCCATCCAGGATTGGTACACATGAATTTCGTTGCCTGCTGATAAAAGCTGCCCATGGGAAAAATCCTATGACATTCAACATGAAGTGTGATGAGAGGATAATATATATGACACCAGGATGTATGTTAAGCAATATGTTTTTGATTACGTAAGAATTATTTATACATTATTTCATATTCATGTAAACAATATAGTATTGCTGTTTAAGTAATAATAATATTAGTAATATTAGTAATAGCAAAAGGTGCAAATGCAGAGAATCGAAAGCACAGAACAGATAATCTTGTTACACGCAGCAGCTTAACAAATGAAAATAGATAAGTTTGTTGTCCAGTGGCTGGAATTATCTGCTCTGACCCAGAATGGCTGGGTCCACAGAGCTAGCAGTGAGAACAAAACTTCCAGACCCTGGTTCGAAACCTTGGGCGCCAGACGACAATGAGATAAAAATAAAAAAACAAGATTGGCCTCCCTCCCACCTTCCCCTGTGCTTTTATGTTATTTATCCTCTCAGCGACAAGGTGATTGGAAAAACACACCGTTCAATCGAAACTGTAAAAGCCCATTTCATGCAATGATTGTAAAATCTTAAATTTCTACCATTTAATAATTGGACTCCCAAGAGTCAGTCCAGCCGGTCTGTTCAAACAGAAGTTTTCAGATTGTGGCGGAAAGAGCAGAGATCTGGAGCCAACAGTTGATTGGAAAGAGCCAAATTCAGGAATGAAAGTCTTGTATGGCTCTACAATTGTTTTGATTTTAAGCCAGTGGCTAATGGAATTCAGAGAATTTGCTAAGTAAGGACATTGAAATAGGAAATCTTGTTGGATTGCTTTGTTGCCTCATGCCAATCGTAATTGTGCTTTAGATTCTGACAGATAAACTCTGCTGAGTAATCAGCTTCCAGTTATTTTATGCTCTGAAATGTCATGGGTTAGCCAACAATCTACAAATTATCTAAAGGAAATACATATATTCCAGTTGCTTATCAGTTTTAGTGAAATAAGGAAAGTAAAAAATCTATGACTAGACTTTTTCTGACACCTGAAACTGGTTGGATAAGAAAACAATTATAGTTCCTTTCTTTGATGTAAGTCTGTTCACTTGCCCTTTGCATTTTATTTTTTCCAGAGTATTTATACTCTTCATACTTTTTAAGGAATCACTTAACATACTTGAAGATTGCGTACTGCTTGGGCAGGAATGTGAATGTGTATAGAAAATTATATTTCAACCGTTTAGTTAGATGCTCCTATGTAGGCAGCAAAATATTGGAACCTGCCTTAAAAAATTGCAATTTTAAAGAACTTTGCAATTTTTAAACACTGTGGCACTGGGAGAGCATTTCCAAGAAACTGCAAATTTGAGAAATCATATCATATGTTAACTTGAAAGGATTTTTTAAAAACCTACTTGTGTTTATGAGATGTATAGTCATGCTGTAGAAGCAGAGCAATCCTAACAATGCCTTCTTAAATGCAGCCCCACTGAATTCAATGGTATTTACTCTCAGATAAATGTTCAGATAGGGGAACACACTTGTCCTAGGTTCTCCTTTGCTGCTGATCTTATTCTGCTTTCTCACTTGAGTTCCTTTTCTCTTACAAAAGGCTATTTGAGCCCATTAATTTACTGTTGCTCCTTCAAGAAGAAAAAACAAAGAGAAAGAGCTAGGATTAAAAAGAAACTCTCATCACAGCTACTTGGTCCAAATGGTCACTGAACAGGCTGTGAAAGGCAGGAGGACTGACTCTTGATGCAGATCTGTAAACAGGTGTTCAGGTGATTCAGTTTCCTGCATGAGGATTTTCAACATTATGAAATAAAAGGAGTATTTCTGAAAAGCTTAGCTGCCTTGCACCTAAAGAATGCCATCCTGAAGCAGAATTTTCATCATGTCTTGTAAAAACTGGTAAGGAGAAAGACTTGTTAGGAAATCAGCTGTTGAATCTTCAACCTAATTGGAATAATTGCATAACTTCAATCACCATAAACATAGTTCTTAAATTATTGAGTCCTGAGAAAGAAGAAATTATTGAGTCCCGAGACAGAAGAAAATATGTCAATTTATTGCAAAAGACATTATGCCAGTAAAAGAATCTAGAAATATACAAAACATTATATTTGATTAGTACAGTTCATCAGGAAAGTAATTTATATTAGAGTCTGCTGTCTATTTATCAAGAGTTGTGGCTGTGAGTAAAAGGAGAAGGTATTTATTGTACCATGGGAATAATCATTTTATTGAAGATGTGGTTCAAAGAGACGGTTTTATTCTTCCAGTTTTCTTCCTACAAAATAATGTTCTCTGCTGAGCAAAGTAATTTCAAGTACAATAAATTCAGAATATGTAATGTGTGCTATACAATATTTTACAAATGTTCCTCCTCCTTACTCTTTCCCCATGTTTTCATAGCATACCATAAGTTGAATACAGCTAGTGTTATTGAAACCTATACCTGGATAGTAGGTTTATGCAGTCCTACTATTAAGGTCTTCTGAATATGCACTGATATCCTCCTCAGCACTGACTTCTTTGCTATCAGCACTTTTTAAAAAGAAAAAAAGGACTGCTTTTCAATACTGAGCAATAAATATGATGTCAATAGCTCTTAAATTGTGTTTATTAAAGAACTAGGGAGTCTAATCTTTCCCCTTCCTAAAATTTCTTCTTACAGCTCGCACCTACTAATGAACTTGCTCTGCTGTGTTAAAATAGATCAGGTTTTTTTCCAAGCATTTCATTTTCAATTTTAACGGCAAGGCATTTTTTTTAAAGAAATGCCTCAGCAAGGTGTGAAGTCTGTCTCATTAACAGGTGGCTTTCTTGTCCATCTTTCTCAAGGCTGATCAAGGGAAAGAAAGAGGTAGACTATATATTTAACTTTCTTTACTATCTGAAGATCTGTTTTCTCAGTCAATTCTTTTTTCTGTTTACCTGTAAGGTTTTTAACTATTATGTTGGTTTTTTCTTTATTTATTTTCAACTCTGCCACTTTTCCATATTCCTCAATTTTCCCTATCAATTTAGAATCAGTTTCTAATGGTTCTTCTAATAAAAAACTAAATCATCTGCAAATGCTTGTAATTTAAATTTTTCTTTTTTGATCTCCATTCCTTTTATTTATTTATTATTTATTTATTATTTAGACTTGTATGCCACCCCATCTCCGAGGACTCGGGGCAGCTCACAATTAAAACCAAAACACAACAATATTTTATTGTGGGTCTTTTATTTCTGGGTCTTCGCTAATATTTCTAGTTAAAATTTCTAGTGTTGATATGAATAATGGGATAATGGAGAGCCTTGTCTCGTACTTTTTTTTACATAAAATTTTTCTGTCACATCTCCATTCACCATCACTTTAGCTTTCTGGTGTGTGTACATTGCCTTCATCATATTTATAAATTTTTTGTCATAATTCAAATGCATTTGAATTGTTGCCACATAAATTGCAAATTTACATTATCAAACACTTTCTGGGCATCCAAACAAATGAATGCTAGTTGTTTTTCATTATGTACTTCATACTACTCCAATGTGTCTAAAATTATTATCACCTTGTTTCTAATTTGTCTCTTAGGTAAAAACCCATTTTGATCAGAATGTATAAACTCAATCAAAAATATTTTTAGTCTTTCAGCAATTATTGAAGCAAATATTTTATAATCTGCATTTGATAGGGATATTGGCCTGTTATTTATTTGGGTTAGGTCTGAATCTTCTTTTGGAATCAAAGTAATGTTAGCCTCTGTCCACATATCTGGTATCTTGGCTTCTGATTAGATCTCGTTATACAGCTCTAACATTAAGAAACTCAGTGTGTCTTGTAAGTCTTTATAAATTTCTGCTGGTAAACCATCTGAGCCTGGTGTTTTATTTTTTTGTCTTTTGATCGCTTTTAGTAATTCTTCCATTGTTATTCTTTTGTTCAACATATTCTTCACCATTTCCGAAACTTTTGGTCAATTGGCTTTTTCCAAGTATTGTCTTATTTTTTTCTCTGGTACTTTTTCCTAGTTATATAGCTCCTTCTAAAACTCAGTATTATACATTTTTTTCTTTTCCATTTGTTAGTATAGTGTACCTTCCTCATCCTGCAATTTGCTTATCCATTTCTTCTCTTTCTCCTTCTTCAGATTATAAGCTAGCCATCTTCCAGGTATATCAGCATTTTCGAAAAAAATGTTTTGCTCTTTATTTGTTGTGCCAGTTCATCTTTTTCCATTATATTTAACTTATGCTTAATCATCTCCATTTGGTTTTTTAAGCGTACCTTTTGTGGTTCTTTTTGTAGCTCTGTTTCAAGTCTTTTATATTCTTCTTCCAAAATCTTTTGATATTTTTTTTTCTTAGCTATATCTGGTTGTTCTTTCATTGGCAGATAGCTTCATCTCATCAGCTCATGAAGCAATACCAAAAACTGATTATAGAACTAGTTAATGTACTGATTTTATTTCTAGTGCATGATTTGGTAGTACGATATTTGAAGCTTTGGACTACACTGAAGCACTATACTCAAGATAGTTAATGAATTTTGGGAAAGAGGCATTCTTCAATCAAAGGAATAACTGATTGCTTTTAAAATGGTACAAAGTTTCAGGTTTACATTCTGAGAAGTAAAGTAAAGGTAAAGTAAAGAAGTTAAGGGCCGTGCATAAGTGCACCATCGTGCCTCCCGTCCCTGTCCTATTGTCCCCATTTATTTGTACCTATTTCCTGTATTCTTTATTTTAAAAATAACTTTATTTACAAGAATTAAAAATCATACAAAATTTAAAAATACAGAAACATTAATATGTAAATGGAACATTACTCTTTACATTTGATATCGAATTTGATAAGTCCTAGTAGTCAATACTAATACCTGGCGCATCTTCATTAACTATCACATCCTAAACACTAAATAGCACACAATACTCTGCTAATCTTATCGTTGGTTTATAACTATTATTTAATTAATAAAACCTTCATATTATTTAAATAATAAAGAAATATAGTAGATAGGTAATAATAATAATGAAAGAGAAAAGGAGACTTAAGACCTTTGTTATTCTTATACATTTCATATATACAGGTGAATATAATACTTTCTTGGGTTCACTTATTCTGCGTGGTTTTTTTCCTTATAATCTACCCAGTTGTACCATTTATCCCATATCCGGTAGTAATCTGTATCCTCCTTCTCATATTTCCTGTATTCTTATTCATGTTTATACTTATATCTATTATCTTGTAAGCGATTGACAAATCAAATAAAGTACTAATTAACTAGTCAATCAAAACGGATGGTAAAACAAATAAGCGATGAGCCTTGACAAGATGGTACAAGAAGAACTAGTTAGTTGAATAAAACACACTTCAAGTAGGAAAAAGGTTAGAACTTGGCCGGTAAGACTCCATAATCTTATTTGGCAGCATCTACAAATCCTCGCTCCATTCCTTCCTTCAACAAGAATCGAGGGCCTTCCTGTGTTGTCGAGCGAGCGCGTGCCTGTTGGTGAGGACATCCCGCGCTTTAGCCAATCAGAGCAAGCGCAGCCTTTCCACCCACCGCGGGGAGCGTCTGTCTTTAGAGCTGGCGCTGCGGACGGATTGAGATTCTTGGTTCTCCCCTTCCTCCCCGGAGCTTCGCGGAGCGAGACTTCACCAGGTAAGTGACCGAGAAGCGGCATCGCTTTAGCTGGTCTGATTCCGCGGTTTTGCAAAGTAATTGACGGGTCTCACCATACAGAGGATGGAAATGCAGGAACAGGCACTTTCGAAGTGAACTCATTGCCTTTCAGTATGTTAGCATATTAAACATCCCCAAACCATGACAGTTGCCCCCCCGGCATGTTTGTGTGTGTGTTTAACACCCTTTTATTGGTGTGTGTGTGTTCCATTTAGCTGAAATGCACTATCGTTTATTGGTCGCATTTTCTGAATAAAGTTAACTTGGTCCTGGACTTTTCTCTAAGGCTCAAGGCAATGTATCCTCCCCCATGATATTTTCACACATGTCCAGTGCTAGATCACTGTTAGGGAGTGGCTTAAATTTGTTTAGTGGAGATTAAAATCTGTGTTTTCCATTCTTGATCAAATATTCCGATGTTCTTGATCCTGATATTCTTTTTAAGTAGCAATTAGAATTGCATCACTTCTGGAAAGCAACAGGTAGAATAAGTCAGCTACACCACATTATTTCATGCAAAATGCCTTTACTGGTTTATTACATACATTGAAATAAACCTGAATGAACTCAGAATCATGAGGCAGCTAATTACTTGTATCATGGATTCATGTGAAGCCATCATCAAATTACATCCATCTGTATCTAAAAATCCATTACAATTACTCATCTAAAACCTTTTGGCTCCTACGTGTGTGTTTTTACAGGCACCTGATATGAGACCATAGTCAAAATGCAGATCATATCCATATACTCAGAATGGGGACAATTATAAATCTCATGCTTTGTGGAATTTTTACATGGGCTCTAGAAACGCTGTTAAAACATATCTGCAAATTTAAGTTCTAATGATCACAAACCTGTTTGTGTAGTGTGTGCTGGTTGAAGAGTTGTTATATAGAATAAAAATATTAACATTGTTCTGTTTATTTAAGTCTTTCCATTTATCGCGTTCTCTCTATTTATTATTTTACAGATTCGTAGAAACTTTGTTAAGAAACTATCAGTGTTCTGTGCCAGAACTGACCGATGATGAATAACAATAGTTCTGAGATACTGCATTCCGCCTACCTTGCTGTAGAATACATTGACTCCTTGCTGCCTGAGAATCCACTACAGCAACCATTTAAAAATGCTTGGACCTATATGCTGGACAACTACACTAAATTCCAGATTGCAGTTTGGGGTTCAGTTCTCGCTCACGAATTTTTCTATTTTTTAATATGCTTACCTGGATTTGTATTTCAGTTTATACCTTATATGCAAAAATATAAAATACAACAGGTAAGATGGAACTTTAACAGTGAAAGAAGAAAGCCATGTTAATCTACAGCGTTAAAAAATTAGGAGGAGTTTGGTAGCACTCTAGTTAGGTAAGAATTGTTATTAAAATATATAAATGTTTACAATCTGCAACTCACTTCATCAAACTAATGTAGGATTTAAATTGGAGTGAGATGGGAGTAAGGAGGGCAAGACCATTGCTTAGGCAAATGTAGTTTTTGAGTAAGATAATTACTATTATATCAGTGAGAATTTGTATTATGTTAAAAACATTGTGTTTGTTGAGATGTTCTGAGATTGCTAAAAAAAAATTATTATTATTTATTAAATTTATATCCCGCCTCACTTCCCCCAACAGGGAACTCGAGGCGGCGTACAAAAAGATAAAAACAATTCCTATACAATGTAAAAACAAAAACTCATTCATATCAATCCAGACGTACACGGGGGAAGAACAAGGTCTCAATGCCATTCGAGAGATATATCCATCCATCTGAGTGACTTTGGGCCTGTCACTCTCTCTCAACCCAACCATCTCACAGGTTGTGGGAGAAAGGAGTTTTAAGTATATTTTCTGTCTTGAGCTAATTATAAAAGGGGTGCTCGTAAAAATAAATAAATGACATGCAATTTCAGCAACGTCTCATTCAGTAATGGAGTTAAAGTCCTGATTTTCCAAAATGGGCACTTTGAAATACACATAGAATGTCCAAAAAGGTTGAAATCATATTTTTTTCTTATTTTGAATTCTGGTGTCAAATGTGTGTTCATTGATTTGTTTGTTCAGTTTGTTCCATTTGTCCTGTGTAAACATTCAGGGGGACATTCATTGTAGATGATGGCATGAATCACTTTAGAGAAAGACCATGTGGAGGCACCTCTAATTGTGTGTATGTGTGTGTATTTCTTGTGGCTTGTGATGATGATGGAGCAAAATAGACTTGAGTTTATTGTAGGATTTGGTTCCATATTAGCATTTTTACTGATTCTGTTAATTGGAGAATTTGTTTAGGTTGGGTAGTTGTATGCAAGTATGGGCCTGCCACACAAGTGTCTGAGATAATGCAGTGTCTTTGTCTAGTATGGACTTTAATTTAACAATAGTAGTTTGAACTGTGAGCTGTGACTAGGGTTAGGGTTATGCTGTTCTGTTTCTGATGCCTATCATTTACTAGGTGCTCCCCAGGAATTGATCTGGCCCAGTTCTTCTATTCATCCTGTTCTATGGATAGTTTAGTCTCCCAAATCCACCAGTTAAGCATTTCTGTTAAGTGGATCAGAACAAATGTGGTTTTGTGTAGAGCCTGGCTATACATGATAGATTTGGAGATGATCTGGAAGCGTGTAGGCATTCATGGGATTCTATACATTTCCTGTGTTGTGTTGTGTAGATTTGTTATCTTCTTGTAGTAACTTTGTGGTGTAGTTGAAGTTCTAGGATAGAGATGACATTAATAATTAACTTTTTGTAGTAAAAAATGCTGATGAGATAGTGTTAAGAGTTTCTTGTTAAATATGCTACCGTGTTTCTCCAACGATACGCCCCTCCCAATAGGAAGGCCCAGCACTATTTTATAGGCATGAAGTGAAATTAAGCTCCGGTCCCAAAATTTGGGCCTATTGAAAGCATGTGAAATGGGAGGAAGGGCGGGGGGGAAACTTGCCATTAGGAGTGTCCCACGGGCAGCCATGCCTCGCCACCAGCTTTTTCTATTGGCTGTTAGGAGCGGGCAGACTGGCCTCATGATCAGGCCACTCCTAATGGCCCATCATGGCGGAGTGCGGACAGCTCCCTACCCACGCCAAGCGCCTTTGCTGCAGACTCAGGTATGGTGCTGGCAGCAGGCTGGGTCAGCGGTGGGTGGCAGGGGCGTAGATGTCAGCCTCGGTGGCCTCGGGGCACTTTGCATCACGGGACCTTCATCGGCCACTGTTGATGCTTCCTTCACCGCCTTCGCTTTCCCTTCTGCCCCCACCGTGGTTTATGTCACTTTCATAGTGCTGCCATTGGGGAAGATGCAGAGCCTGGAGTCCCTGCTGGATATCGCGGTGGGGAGCAGGCAAGTGGCCCTTCCAGCGGGTGGAGGAATGGTTCGAGCACATCCTGGAGCCTGTGCAGCACTGCATCATGTACTGGTGCTTCCCCCGCAGCGAGAGAGAGATCTGCATGTATTCTTCCTTTAACACCAGCGCCTCTGCCAAGGATTCCTCTGCTGGCAGCATTTTAACCGCTTCCTCAGGTGGGGGAGCCACCTCCATAGCTTCCACGGTTTCCGCTGGCAGTGGCACCTCTCTCGCCAGTGTCATCTCCATCAACAGTGGTGGAAGCGGGGGGACCAACAACGCTTTGCCCAGCAGCAGCAGCGGGACAGATCCTGCTGCCGACTGCCCTTGGTAGAGTCAGACTCTGAGGAAGAGGAGGAACAGCCGAAAGGGAATGGAGGTGTTGCTCCGGAGGTTGTGGAGCAGGCTGGAGAAGGACAGAGGCCAGCTGGGCAGTCAGACGAAGAACCAGGCCTCTGCATCCTAAGACACGCAGGGAGGAATGGAGAAGACAACAATTTGGCTTATGAGAGAGGAAGCGGCCATGATCCTCCTCATTGGTTGCAGCTGGGGAGAATAGTATATAAGAGGGACGGTTAAAACACAGGGTTGCCAGAAGCAAAACGTGTGTTATTTTGGACTGAAGTTATCTTGGTTGGTGTCCTTCCAACAGACTGTGCCTTGTTATCTTCTTGAAGTTGGTAATTACTTATCCTGGTCTGTTATGGAAATTTCATCATTGTAGTTTGTTTGGTTTTTTTATTTCACCTCTATCTGCTCATTAAGTTCGGACTGTACTGCTTTCTTTTGAAGACTTTTTGAGTACGTATTATCTCCAACTGGGAAGTATTGAACAGTGGGGCCAAGTTGGAGGCATTAAAGGACATTTCTTTATGTTTTAGATTGTTACGTTTGTGTTACACTCTGGGTCATCACACCGATGAGAACCACCTGCCTTTCCACAGGAGCATCGCTTTACTTGACAGCGGTTGTGTTGACAACGTCCTGCAAGTCAATGAGACATTTGGGCTTTGGTGTGTGGAAGCAGTGGCTGGAGGGTGATGCCATCGCTTCTCTCCCCCCTCCAACACTCTGCTTTGCTTCCCACCCCAGATCTTTGGGTCACGGTCTCGTCGGAGTCTGTCCCTTTTGCCCACATTCTTCAAGAAGACTCTCTTGGCTCATTCACCTGTATAATCAGGCGCTCTCCTCTTGCTCCAGCCACCCAAAACTCCCCCCCCCCCATGAACCTCTTCTCTCTCTTTAAGTTTTCTTTATTCTCATTCCCTCCGTCAGTTCCCTAAGAATACAGACTGGCCGGGCAGCTTCCTCCTCCCCACCTCCCGCTAGCATCTCCTCCTTTAAATCTCCTGTCTTGAGGCTCCTTCCAATTCTTTAATTCCAATTTTATCAGCTGATAGAAGCGCCCCGTGGACAGCCACTGCTCGCCACCAGCTGCTCCTAATGTCCATCACAAATGTACTGACCAAATATAACTGTCTTGAAAAATCAACAAAAAAGGCTGAGCACCACAGACAGCCTTGCCTTGCCCTGAGCAGGAAGTTTTAAAAAGGGAACCATCTACCCACTTTGCCCTTAGAGTAGAGGCAAACCTTCCAATCCAAACATAAGAGAAAGGGAATAATCGTACAGACCCTTAGCTCCCCCTTCAATGGAAGAAGTAACCACTCCCCACCTTCATCTCCTTGAAGGACAGAAAATAGGATGGAAATCAGCCTCCTGGATTTCTCCTGGCAAATCCCAAAGACACTCTTCCCTCTCTCCCTCCCTCCCCCCTCCCTTCCTCCTTCTTTCCCTGCCAAGCTTCCCAGAGGATTCTCCTGCTGATTCATTCATACTCCTTGATATTTGGGGGAGGAAAATGGGGAGAATAAAGAGAAAAGTAAAAGTAATGGTTATGGGTCTTTGTACATGGTGGGAAATGTGAGGTGCTGGAAAAAAAAAAAAACAAGCTACCAGCATAGGATCAGAATGCTCTGGGCTCAGTAATGTCTTTTTAACAAATATACAAAGTAATCCCAAGAAATATGAGGGCAGAAGAGACGCTTGCAGGAGGGGGGGGGAGGAAAGTGCCCAGCCAGTCTGTATTCTTAGAGAACTAATGGAGGGAATTATTTATTTATTTATTTATTTAATTGGACTTATATGCCGCCCCCTCTCCGCAAGGACTCGGGGCGGCTCACAAAACACAGTACAACAATCAATAAATATTTAAAACAAAATTAGATCAATAAGCCCAATCACTAAAACCCATTAAAATACTTTTAAAAACCCAAGGAGGTCAGTCCAGCCCGGCCTGTTCAAACAGCCAGGTCTTCAGATCGCCGGAAGGAGCGGAGATCAGGAGCCAACCGGAGCTCCAGAGGGAGTTGGTTCCACAAGGTGGGGGCCGCAACAGAGTAGGCCCTTCCCCGGGGTACCACTAGCCGACATTGTCTAGCCGACGGCACCCCGAGGAGTCCCCATCTGTGCGCACGCACAGGCGATTGGTGTTTGATATTGGCAGAAGGCGCTCCCGCAAGTACCCTGGACCCGTATCATAAAGGACTTTGAATGTTAACACCAAAACCTTGAATCTCACCCGAAGGGCAACCGGCAACCAATGCAGCTCGGAGGGGGTGTAACATGGGAGTATCGGGAAACTCCCATCACAACCCGCGCAGCCGCATTCTGCACTAGCTGAAGCCTCCGGATGGTATGCAAGGGCAGTCCTAAATAGAGAGCGTTGCAGTAGTCGAGTCGGGACGTCACAAGTGCATGAGTGATCGTGCGAAGGGCATCTGGGTCCAGATACGGGCGTAACTGGCGAACCAGTCGGACCTGGAATGAGAATAAAGAAAACTTAAAGAGGGGGGAAAGGTCCTTGGGGGGATTTCAGCAGCTGGAGCAAGAGGAAAGTGCCTGACTGTACAGGTGAATGCGCCGAGAGTCGACTTGAAGAATGCGGGCGGGAGGGACAGACTCTGAAGAGACCGTGACTCGAAGCTCTGGGCTGGGAAGCAAAGCGGGGCATGGGTGAGAGAAACGATGGCATCACCCTCCCGCCGCCGCTTCCACTCACTGAAGCCCGAATGACTCAACGACTTTCAGGACTCTGTCAACACAGCCACTGTCAAGCAAAGCGATGCCCCTGTGGAAGGGCAGGCTATTCTCATTGGCAGTGGGGTTTGTCCTGCCCCTGCCTCTGGGCGAGGCATTGTTGGTCCCCCCGCTGCTGCTGCTGTTGTCAGAGACGGAACATGCAAGAGAGTCGCCACTGCCGGCAGAAACTGGAAGCTACAGAGTAGGCCCCTCCCTCCCGAGGAAGCGGCTTAAACGCTGCTGGTGGAGGAATCCTCGGCAGCGGCGCTGGTGTTGAAGGAAGAATACATGCAGATTTCTCTCTCGCTGTGGGGGAAGGACCAGTATATGATGCGGCACTGCACAGGCTCCGGGATGCGCTCGAACCATTCCTCCACCCACTGGAACGGCCACTTCTGTGCTTCCCGCCGTGCTGCAATGTCCAGCAGGGACTCCGGGCTCCGCGTCTTTCCCAATGGCAGCACTCCAAATGCGGCATAAGCCGCGGCGAGGGCAGAAGGGAAAGCGACGGTGGTGGAGGAAGCGGCAGCAGAGGCCGACGAAGGTCCCGCAATGCAAAGTACCTTGCCGAGGCCGACATCCACAACGATGCCTGCCGGCTCACCCGGCCTGCAACCAGCACTATACCCAGGTTTGCAGCAAAGGCGCTTGGCGGGGGTAGGAAGCTGTTTGCGCTCCACCATGATTGGCCGTTAGGAGCAGCCTGGTAGCAAGGCGTGGCTGCCCGTGGGGCGCTCTAGGTGAGGGTGCGTTTGGGTGGAAAATTAAGTCCCCCCCGAAAAGACGGCCTAGCTGTCTTTTAGGGGTGTAAAAAAAAATAAGGCTGAGCCTTATTTTCTGAGGAACACGGTATTATTTTTGACTGTAGACTGAATCAAAGATTTGAAAGGGATCTTGGAGTCCTAGTGGACAATCACGTAAATATGAGCCAGCAATATGCTGCAGCCATCAAAAAAGCCAAAGCAATCCTAGGCTGTATTAACAGAGCAATAAAATCAAGTTCACGTTAAGTGTTGATACCACTTTATAATAGCTTGGTAAGACCATATTTGGAATACAGCATCCAGCTTTGGTCGGCACAATGTAAAAAAGATCTTGAGACTCTAGGAAGAGTGCAGAGGAGAACAACAAAAATGATGATGTGACTGGAGGCTAAAATGGTTGCTGGAATTGGGAATGTTGAGTTTAATGAAAAGGACTGTGGTGCCATGATACCAATATTCCAATATCTAAGGGGTTGCTACAAAGTAGTAGGAGTCAAGCTGTTCTCCCAAGGACCTGAAGGCAGGACAAGAAATAATGGGTGGAAACTAATCCAGGAGAGAAGTAACCCAGAACAAAGGAGAAATTTCCTGATGGTGAGAACAATTAATCAGTGAAACAATTTGCTTCCAGAAGTTGTGAATGCTCCAACACATGAAGTTCTTAAGAAGAGATTGGACAATCATTTGTCTGAAATGGAATAGAGTTTCCAGCTTGAGCAGGGGCTTGGGCTAGAACACCTCCAAGGTCCCTTCCAATTCTATTATTCTGTTCTGTTATTCAGTCTTTAGGAATCATATGTTGTTTGTGTTTGGTTAGAAAAAAGTCTGTTCCTGTGCCAGTTTCTTGATAAGATTTCAGTTCCACCTGACAGAACCTCTGTGCTCACTATGAAGATTGAAAGGAGCTGTGTTAACCTCTTAGTGAAATATCAGAAACTTTCTGGTAGCTGTTTTTGCGTCATTAAATTTCAAATGTCATTGAAATTCATTTCTTTAGATGCATAGAGTGACTAAATTTAGCATTTAAACCGGAGTGAGGTAGGTTGAAGGGCGAGGAAAGATACTGTTCAGATACAAATTAAATATAAAATAAATTACAATTTAAAATTACTTATAATTACTTTTTTAGTGTGTTAAAAGCCTTTGTGTTTGTTGAGATTTTCTGTGATTGCCTGAAACCTTTAGATGTGTGTGACTCAGAAACCCCTCACTCAAAATAGTTACTCTGAGGACTGCCATAGAGTGTCCTGGGAGGTTAAAGTGATATGATTTTACTTTGTCTTTATTTTAAGGTACCCTAATGTCAAATTTGTGTCCATTGGTTCTTTTGCAAAAAAAATGGTATCAAATCTCAGTTCTGCCTGGTAGTATTGAAAGAAATGAATAAAAAGGACTTGAAACTCTGATGCTTAAATTCATGAGAACAAAGAGCTTTTCTATCAGGCTTGGAGCTAGTCACTGTTGAAAAACCTGTTGTTAATCTGTCTTCAAATTAAGTAATTATTTGATGGAAGAAGACTAAAGTCTTTATGAAAGTCATGAAATTACAGGCAATCCTTTATCTGGCAGCCTTACCTACAGAAAACTTTATTTGAATCAGAGCTTTAACTAGATTTATAACTTATACCAGTTGGTTTATACCTTATATAATGTGTGAATTATTTATTGAACCCTCACTAATATTTGTATTGACTGAAGTGCATCGTAAGAAATCTCACCAGAAATTTTTAACGGACATCTCAGGGCAGGACAAATATAATCAAATAAAAATAATCAGAGAACATTTCTCCAATTTAAAAAAATCAGATGGTTCATATCCAAATCACCTCATTTCAAAAATGCACATTTTGCAGTGTAATATTTGAACTCAAGTTAAACAACTTCCTTTGCTGCAGTCCTACCCATACTTATGGAGAAAATACCCTTGAACATAATGCCAGTTCTATTTGTAAGTAAACGTGCCTAAGATATTTTTAATTAAGAGAAACACTATGGACAGTAGTTTTCCAATCTCAGTAATTTGAATAAATAGTTATTTGGGGTAAAGAGCAAGGAGAAAATAGTATAACTTAAAACCTTTTCAATGTAGGAGACACTGCCACAATGTAGAAAAGCCCAGAACATGTTGTGATATATGTTTCATGATGTTGGCATCATTGTAGTTGGGAAGAGAGCCTGTGGAAAAGATGTAATTAGTTTCCTATATGCATGATTTAATTATTTTTTGTTTACTTGATGCTTTTTTATAGGATAGACCAGAAACATGGACAGGACAATGGAAATGTTTCAAAACACTTATGTTCAATCACTTTTGTATTCAGCTTCCTCTCATAATGGCTACCCATTATTTCACAGAATATTTTAATATTCCTTTTGACTGGGAAACGATGCCAAGATGGTAAGCACTATTCAATTATTTTTCATTATTTGTTTGTTAAAAATACATATTTCCACACATTAAAAATATTGGTATTATGCTGATAAAGGACTGGGTTTGTGAGAAATTTCTACAAGTTTGACGAAAAATGTTTTTGACTCTGTGGTTCAGTAATTTCAAATTCATTAAAAATGAAAAGAGAGTGAAACCTTAATTTAGTTGCAGGGAGGCAGTGTCTGTTACTCCTAATTGTCTGTTAATCTATAAACATTCTCCAAATTTTACCATTTATTCATTCTACAAAACAAATTCAAATATAATAGATAATATTTATTTATTTTATTATTTTATTTTATTTTGACTTGTATGCCGCCACTTTCTAAAAAGGACTCGGGGTGGCTCACACATAAAAACACAGAACAATAAATTATTTAAAAAGAAATTTAAACTAAACAAGCCAAAATACAACTATAAAACCAAATTATATCTAATCTAGATATATCTATATATCAATATATAGATATATTGAATAAATATATCTAGACATATTTATTCAAGATGAAAATTGAAGAGTTATTTTGCTTTAAATATAATATAAACTAAATCATATGTAGCTACTATATGTCTTTCTCAAACAACAATTTATTTTGCTGTGCTCATTGCTCCAAGAGGGAAAAGTATTTTATTAAAATTTCTGTGTATGTTATGTCAGGTTTCTAGCATTGGTCATTGGATAGATTGCACAAATATATATCTCAAAAGCTCATTTTCTTTTAAAGGTTTGTGATACTCGCTCAGTGTTTTGGATGTGCTGTGATTGATGATACCTGGCATTATTTCCTGCATCGACTACTTCATCATAAGATAATATATAAATACATCCACAAAATACATCATGAATTTCAAGTATGTAATTTCTTAAATTTTTGGTTCACGTGGTTAAGCTATATATGCACTTACCAATAAGAATATTTCATGCAACTCACTAGAACTTGTTCCTGTATATTATTGCAGCCTTAAAATTTCATGCAATGGATATGTGTTAGTTATTATTTTAGAAATGGAGAAGAAACCAGCAGCTTTATTATTTATCTATATGATTTCTTTACTGTTCTTCTTACTGTATGAAAGTTTACAAGAGCAGAAGAGTTTTAAACATTGCAGTAAACTGACAATATTTTTTTATAAAATATTTGTACATTTTCAATTTTATTTGAATAACTAATTTCTGTTTTTAAAATAATAAGAAATTTAGTTTCAAGCAACATCTTTAGCACGATCTTTTTAAAATGTGGAGGAAAACTTCACTGAATACATAACTTTACTGATCTATAGAATCTTATTTGTGTGTTTTTAAATCGGGGGAATCAAATTCATGTCATCACAGTGGTATTACGTGACTTATCGGGACTTTTTACCCCTTTGCTAAATCAGGCGTTGGGCATGGCCAGCGTGTGATGCATCTGGCCCACGGGCCAGAAATTTGACAGCCCTGCTTTAAATGATACAGTATTCACAGTAGTATAGCACCTATTGTTTTCAGGATCTGTCTTGAATTAGCAGTAGCAAATATTCTTACATTTAGAAATGTATTCAATTTGTTCACCCTTACACTTCCTAAAAACACAAGAGCACAGAACAGATATAAACTAAATGTAAACCACTCCAAGCTTGATTGCAGGAAGTACGATTTCTGCAACAGAGTGATCAATATCTGGAACTCACTACCTGATTCTGTTGTCACCTGCTCAAACCCCCACTCCTTTATCCTCAAACTAACCTCTATTGACCTCACCCCATTCCTAAGAGGTCTGTAAGGGGCATGCATAAGCACACAATCATGCCTCCCATCCCTTTCCTATTGTCCCCAATTATTAGTTCCTATTTCTTGTATTTAAACTTATGTTTGTTCTTGTTTCTGTTATATTGTAAGCTCTTAACAAAATAAATAAATAAATAAATAAATAAATAAAGAAAGAAAGAAAGAAAGAAAGAAAGAAAGAAAGAAAGAAAGAAAGAAAGAGTTCAAGTTTAGGACATCAAGGAAGAAAATCTCCTGAAAAAATATGGTCATATTGAAGCATATATATGAAATGTTTTCTTCAGTATGGATACAGGTGCAGAAACCTTTTCTGTATACTTTTCTTCAGGCACCATTTGGGATGCAAGTTGAATATGTACACCCTTTAGAAACTGTAATCGTTGGAACTGGATTCTTCATTGGAATAGTTGTTTTCTGTAATCATGCAATTTTGCTATATGCGTGGATGGTTTGTCGTTTGATAGTGGCCATTGATATTCACAGGTAATCTTTTCTTATTTATGATTCTTTGTGTTCAGATTCAGAAATTTTAAAATTATTTAAACATAACTATTTGAAAAAGTTGTCAATAACTTCTCCGTGACAAGCTTCTAAATTCTTCAGATATTGTTTGAGCAAAAATATTTTCACTAGTTGAATAGAATATTGAACAGATGAAAGGAAAAAAAATCTGAAGAATATGAAAACCAAAGAATCTCTGATCAGGAGATATCATCTAGAAACAAGGAAGGTTAAAGAAGCACTGGAAATAATAAAGTATCTATTTTATTATTTAGTAATAACTATTCGCTTGCAGGCAAGAACTGGTGGGACCACAAAATAGAAAAAAATAGATAATGAAGAAGCTATATTGCTCTAGAACTTTAGAATTCAAACTGTTGGGCACCTGCCATATAACTCCTCAAACTTAACAATTGTTGATAAGAAAGACAAAAAGTCTCAATGGTGGACGTGACAGTACCTGGGGATATCAGAATTAAAGGACTGTGGCAAAAGAAAGCAAAGATAGTACCAAAATTAATAGGTCCCTTGGGCGCAATCCCAAAACATCTGGAGTACCAAGGTTTGGCATGACCAAACAGCCAATTGCAAAAGGCATGGTCATTGAACCAGGTTTTGCTGCTTTTGGCAGTGTGGGCAGGTGCCAAGCCCTGCTGGAAAATGAAGTCGGCATCCCCATAAAGCTCACCTGCAGAAGGAAGCATGAAGTGCTCCAAAATCTCCTGGTAGACGGCTGCCTTGACCCTGGACTTAATGAAGCACAGTGGACCAACACCAGCAGATGACATGGCTCCCCAAATCAACACAGACTGTGGAAACTTCACACTGGACTTTAAGCATCTTGCAGTGTGTGCCTCTCCATTCTTCCTCCAGACTCTAGGTCCTTGGTTTCCAAATGAGATGCAAAAGTTGCTCTCATCAGAAAAGAGGATTTTGGACCACTCAGCAACAGACCAGGTCTGTTTTTCTTTAGCCTAGGTAAGACGCTTCTGACGTTGTTTGTTGTTCAGGAGTGTCTTGACAAGAGGAATACGATATTTGAAGCCCATGTCCAGAATCTGTCTGTGTGGTGGATCTTGATGCACTGACTCCAGCCTCAGTCCACTCCTTGTGAAAGTCCCCAACACTTTTGAATGGCCTTTTCCTGACAATCCTGTCCAGGCTGCGGTCATCCCTGCTGCTTGTGCACCTTTTTCTTCCACACTTTTCCCTTCCACATAACTTTCTGTTAATGTGCTTTGATACACACTTTGGGAACATCCAACTTCTTTTGCAATTACCGTTTGAGGCTTTCCCTCCTTATGGAGGGTGTCAATGATGGTTTTCTGCACAACTGTCAGGTCAGCAGTCTCTCCCATGATTGTGATTCCTACCGAACCAGACTGAGAGACCATTTAAAGTGTTATGGCTTAATTAGCTGATTAGAGTGGGACACTTTGAGCCTAGAATATTGCACCTTTTCACAATATTCTAATTTTCTGAGATTGTGGATTTGGGGTTTTCATGAGCCAAAATCATCACAATTATGACAAATCACGGTTTGACCTATCTTGTTTTGCATGTAATGAGTCTATCACATATGTTAGTTTCACCTTTTAAGTGGTATTACTGAAATAAATGAACTTTTGCACGATATTCTAATTTTTCGAGTTTCACCTGTATGTTTATCACCATCAAACAAGATCTTCCTCACCCAGATACAAGCGCTAAAGCCAATTTAAAGAACTGGCTGACTATGTGACAAACTATAATAATATATTACATTTATTGCTCTGACCTAGACTTCCCAAGATCAAGGAGCAGACTTCTCGTCCCGATAAAACCCCTTTTATTGAGGTTAAATTCCTCTCCAGCAAAGTCCTGGCAAACAATTTTTCATGAGATTCCACAACTACAGATCTTTATCAGGCTTGGAAAGTTGCCAGGCCAATATCTTCCAAACACCATGCTGTAGCAACAATTACTTGGCAAGAGGTCAAGAACAGATCTTCACCCTAATGAATTGAACTAATCATCTCCTGCAAACACCACTCCCCTTTCGCTCCTTTTTACTGTCTGGAGGGGGGGCATTCACCACCCACCTGAGCCTTTACTCCTTGTTCCTTAACTGTTCCCTTCTCCTGGCAGCTCTGTGCATGTGCACACTGGGAATAGGCTCCAGCTGTTCTTCTGCCCCACTGATCTCCAACTCCGAAGGCAGCTGATAACTGTCAAATGACCCTGGCCCCATCTCTGTCTCTGATGCAGAGCACTCATCAGAGCCTTTCCCAGACTCCAGGCCTGGCCCATGTTCCTCCCCAACCTCCTCACTGTCCGAGTCTGCCACCAGCTCTGCTGGCCACTGGCAGGCCACAACATTTATATGCCACTGACTCTCAGCACATCTGGCAGTTTACAATTTCTCCAGCCCAGAAGGTAACCAGGACACTGCGGGAAAGCTGGAGCTAATAAAGGGACTCCTACTGATTATCTGACTGTGTTGCCTTTGTGCCACGCCCTGGGTCATCACAGTTGTGTGTGTGGAATACAATCACCATGTAGAAACTTGTAATAGTACGTTACTTATCTCTTCCTAGGGATGAGAAGTTTTTATTATATTTTTCTGCAAGTCATAAGTGTGACAGTCTGAATAGGCACATAGTTTTTCTGGAATGAACCTCAGTGGGACTTATTTCCAAATAGATACAGGATCTCATTTCTAACCTTTAGCACTAAGCAAGTTCTACATGAAATGTGAGAAATGGCTTCATATTATTAAAATTTGCATTCTATTCTTTTTCCTTTCAGTGGCTACGATATTCCTCTGAACCCTTTACATTTTCTGCCCTTTTATGTTGGATCTCACTTTCATGATTTTCATCATATTAACTTCACTGGCAATTACGCTCCAATTTTCACATGGTGGGATAAACTTTTTGCTACTGATTCAGAGTACAATTCTTACAAAGAGAAAATGAGGAAACAGAAAGACACAGTGGAAAAGAAGATGGAATAAATTTCCCATTTACAACACTTTTTGGAGAATCAAAGAGGGCCTCTTATTTTTGCTTAAAACTAGAAAACTTAACAAGTATTGCAATTCAAAGCAAAATGCAGCTTTTAACAAACAAACCAAGCTTAGGTTTGCAGCAGGAAAAACATTCGCTGATGCATTTTCCAAATGATTGTACTTTTTCTATCCTATCTATAAGTCAAACAAATACTGTATATATTTAAGAAAATGTTAAATATGATCAAATGATTGAAATTATGTAAAAACATGGATACATTAAAATTAAAATTAGGGAGGTTTTTTGCATTAATGTGAATTGTAAAATTTAGAAAGAACACTACATTGAGTTCACCTATTAAAACTTTTGTGGGAATTCTCTTTCCCAAATGGGTGCAAAAGAAGTAGATTTAAGAAAACAAAGAATCTTTTTACTTGATTTTTAATGGATGTTATTGTAATCTGTATTACACATAACTAAATTGCTGATTTGATTATTAAGATAATTTGTCTTAAAATAGCTGTGGTTGATTTTTTTTTTGGTCATGTTTTCTGTACAGCAAGTAAAATATTGGGGCTCAGGCTATTATTCCCTGGTTCCTTTTATGAAAGGTTCCTTTCCTTATAAAAGGAATTCTCTGGTTCCTTTTGGCTTGTTCCTACAAGCCTTCTTAAAAGCTGCATGGACTGCAAAAGTGCTGTGTGTGTAACAACAATTTTACTTTCTGTTAATACACAATGGTAGGTATTGATAATTAGAACAGAATGTATATGGCCACTGAAATTTGATAGTGGAGACCTTAGATAACTAACCATCTGTTATATACAGTCAAAACGATCCCTAGATATGTACATGAGGGAACCATAGGAACTTTCCTTAGATTACATTGAATACTTCTTGGCCTTCCTGACTTACTATGGAAAACACTAAATTATATAACCGGCTTGACGGGAATTCTAACTTTTAGAAAGCCATAGACTTCTTTTTCTTAAAGACATCTACATCTGCTGCAGAGATTGGGTGGGGTATAGCTGTATGGTTGGGGGGCACTCAACAGTGTGTTTGTGCCAGCATTTCCCAAGATGTTTTCCCCCCAAGATTGCAGGATGCCACCGCAAGCCGCCTTCTCTCTTCCTCCCCATCCCACCATACCTTTAGGCTTTGGTTTCTGTAATTTAGGAGAAGCAGCTCAATTTACCCCACTGAGCTGAATCCTCTGGGCCACTGCAGGGAGTCCTCGACTTACAACAGTTCGTTTAGTGACCATTCAAAGTTACAATGGCACTGAAAGAAGTGACTTACAAGCAATTTTCACATGACTGGCATCATTCCCATGGTCATGTGATCAAAATTCAGACACTTGAAATGGGACTTTATTCTACAGCAAAGTAAATATTTGAATTTAGGACCTAAATTCTTTAATGTAATTAAAGCTATTTATCAAAAACAATATGCTACAATTCTAATTAATGGGGGACTTACAGAAAAATTTCAAATACAAAAAGGAACGAGACAAGGCTGTCCATTGTCACCACTGTTGTTTATTATGACATTAGAGGCTTTAATTAGGACAATTAAAAAAGATAGTGATGTAAAAGGATTAAAAGTAAAAAGGGAAGAATTTAAACTACAAGCATTCGCAGACGACCTTCTTTTTATTTTAGAAGAACCTCAATCTTCAGGACCCAAACTTTTAGAAAAATTGGACGAATTTGGTTTAGTAGCAGGATTAAAAATAAATAAAAAGAAAACAAAAATGATTACTAAAATATGACAAATAAACAGAAAGAATTACTGGCCTCAACTATGGGCATTGAAATTGTTGAAAAAATAAAATATTTAGGAATTATTATATCCCCCAGATATAGCACGCTGAAGAAAGACAATTATGACCCACTTATTAAACAAATAAGGGAAGATCTAACAAGATGGAATAATTTAAAATTATCCTTTATGGGCAGGATAGCTACGATTAAAATGAATATTTTACCAAAAATCCTATTTCTTTTTCAAAACGCTCCCATAAAATTAAAAAATCCTTTTTGATGAATTAAATAGATTAATATCAAATTTTATTTGGCAAAAAAGACCAAGGATAAAACTAAAACTACTACAAGATGCAACTGAGAGAGAGGGATTTGGCTTACCAGATTGGGAGTTGTATCATAGTGCTGCAATTATGACCTGGATAAAAGACTGGATAAATCACACAAATACAAGGATATTAACACTAGAAGGTTATAACCTCCAGACAGGATGGCACTTTTTCTTGGACAGGATAGTTTAAAGGGACACAGCTACGTTTTAAAACACAAAGTAAGACAGACACTTCTACATACTTGGTTCAAAATTAAGAAACAAATGTATATCCAAATACCAATCTGGATATCAACACTAGAAGCCTTGATGCATCCACATTTACTACGTTATGATAAAATTATCACTTATGAAGAACTGTTAGATGAAAAAGGAGATTTACAAACTAGACAGCGGTTGAATGAACAGGGAATAGAATTGGAATGGTGGGCCTATCTACAACTCCAAACTAAACATGCAGAAGACAAAAAGGAATTGGGCATTAGTAAAACTAGGACGGAATTAGATGAAATTTTGTTAGGACCAGATGTAAAAATGATTAAAAACACATATCAAGTATTATTACAAACTAAATTAGAAGAAGAAACTGTAAAAGAAACAATGATAGCTGGATGAGAGATTTTGGTCATAACATAGTTTTGAATGATTGGCAAACTATTTGGACTAGAAAAAAAAATAACCTTCAATTCCATTTAAAGAAAATCTGTATAAACTATTCTATAGATGGCATATAACACCAACAAGACTATCTAAAATGAATAATAAGCTTTCTTCTCTTTGTTGGAAGTGTAATAAGGAAAGAGGTACATATTATCACATATGGTGGAGTTGTGGAAAGGCCCAAGAACATTGGAAAGAAATACATAAATGGTTACGAGAAATTTGTGAAGTAGAGATTAATTTTAAACCAGAATTTTTCTACTGGGAATTACCAATAAGACCTATCCGAAGGAAATTCTTTACCTAATGATCCATATTATCACAGCGAGGATGGCCTTTGCACAAAACTGGAAAAATACTGAAACTCCAACAGAAGCGGAATTAACGAAGAAAATTATTGAGTCGCAGAGATGGACAAATTGACAATGGAAATTAAAAACAAGGAAGAAACGGACTATTATAAAACTTGGAACAACTTCTATGGATGGTTAGATAAGAAAAAGACTTAATAGACCTTTTGAACTGGACTTAACAAATGACGGACAATGAACGATACGAGCCTAGCTGTACTTGGTTCGATTGTAATATATGTTTTGTGTTTGATTATGTTTTGTTCATGTTTTTGTTTGGTTGTGTGTAATTATTAAACAAAATTAATAAAAATTATAAAAAAAAATTCAGACACTTGGCAGCTGACCCGTATTTATGATGCAGTGTCAGGGGTCACATGATCAGCTTTTGTGACCACCTGACAAAATCAATGGGGAAGCCAGATTCATATAACAACTGTGTCACTAAACAACTGCAGCAACAACTGGGGCAAAATTCACTTAACAAATGTCTCACTTAGCAACAAATTTTTGGCTCAATTGTGGTCGTAAGTCGAGCTCTACCTGTACAGGACAAACATGTAATACTGGGTGTTGCATCAGATTAAAGCGATTGGTGTCAACTTTCCCACAGCAATCTGGTTGACTCCCATTCTGATGCTGCTCTGGAAATGATAAACTGCTGTTGAAACTAGATTCTTATGGCATTTTTGTATTTTTGCACAAGTGGATTGCCGCCTTCTTGCCTAACAGACTGCAGACGGTCAAAATAGAAAACTCGCTGTCTAATCCTGCATCAGTTAACAGTGGTGTTCTGCAAGGCAGCTTTTCCTGCTCTATATCAATGATTTATTGGATACAACTTTCAAAAGTGATTATGTGTCAGATGTCATCTTTGTGCCAATCTTTTGGACCTGACCACCAAACTTAATTTTAATTTTGGACCAGAGACCCTGGGAAAATCCCAAAAAAAGTCTGCAGAAAAATTCCCCACCCCGTTTTCCTACCGATCTATCATTCTTTATTTGGGATCATAGGATAGAACTTACTGGGAATTACCTTAAGATTACTAGATAAGAACCCCTTGTTAACTTTCTAAGCAGTTTGGAGAACCAGTAGTTAGAAGCAATCTCCTTTTGTTTTTTTCCACCCTTATTACATTCTTGCCAGTACGCCTAGACTTCCTGTTTCAGGAGCTTCTGGGGCTTAAAGGGGAAGGGTTGTTTTAAGATTTTTACACTGCTGTTGGGAGGAAATACTTCCCTGGACAATCAGCACTTTGAAGAAATAATTGAATAATGAAGCAAAGCTTTTAGTGACAGGGAACCAAGATGAGTGACATTCAGCAAGGCTTCTTGGCTAGCTAGATTGACATTCAAACGTGAATTTACATACCCTTTCTGAGTTTTGGTCTAAAACTGGGTTTTGGTGAAGGTTAATTCTGTGCTTGGTGACATTTAATCCTGTGTTTATTGATGGGATAATTTTCCCTATTCAGCTTCAACAAGCAACAGCTGCTGTTGTGATTTAATTATTTGTATTGTGTTTTTTTTTCCTGCCTCATGGTTTCTTTTTCTATCTGGGGAGGGGGTCTTCTTTCACTGCTTTAGTACTATCTGGCACTGTCCTTTTGGAGTATACTTCCAAGAGTCAGGATGCAAGCTTGGCACTGATTTTTTTTACTGCCTTTCTGGCAGGCATGTGACCTTTCCTTAAATCTGTAGGATTTCCTTGGGATACCTTGTGAGGTAAGTGAGACCAGCTGGTATTTTTAAATGGTGCAAATGGATCTAAGGATTACTTTTTGTGGGTGTGCTTTTTCTGGAGAGCTTAAATGACCTCTCTGCTAAAGGGTTTCACTTTAGGAGCAAGAGTTGGCTGCTTGATAGTTATCACTGCATGTTAACTCTTTTCATTCCTCAAAGTGCTCTGGCAAGCTGCCTGATTTGTAACTCCGGCTTGCAGGTATTTTTAATCTAATGATTGGTATTTAGGGCAGCTTTTTGCAAGCAAAGAAGCTTTTTGTATTTTTGTACAGGTAATCCTTGACTTACAACAGTTCATTTAGTGACCATTCAAGGTTACATTGGCACTAAAAAAAGTGACATGACCATTTTTCGCACTTATGACTGTTGCAGCATCCCCAGTATCATGAGAGGCCCGGCAAGGAAGGAGCGCCCCTTGACATGAGTGATGTTGAGTTGGCCACGTCCACCCAGTCATATGACTACCAAACCACACCCACCAACTAAGCCATACCCACAGAACCGGTTGTTAAAAAAACTGAATCCCACCCCTAACTGACTCAGTTGTCTCAGCTACAAATTTTTGCAGTTTTAGTCACAGTTTGGCTCTTTGGACCTCACTTCATATTTAAGAGATCCTTAAAGCGTGCATAAGTGCACAAACGTGCCTATTGACCCTGTCGTTTTATTTTTATATTACTCATGTTGACAAATTATAAATAAATTAAAATAAAATAAAATAAATCTTGATACCTTGGGGTGTGGATGGTTGTTGAGCCCTGTTAGTTTTTTCTTTGTTGCATTGTGTCTGTTTTTTCATAGGGTGTGATCTCTATAATTCTTCCCTTTTTAAAATGTAAGCTCCCACAACCGTTTGGATTTGGGCAATCTTAAAATGAAATCTAATTCTACCAATATTGGCTTCTATCGTCAATGTTGCAGTGCAATGTTAGACTAGTTCCAATCAACCTTGATCTGAGGGATTCGGGGCCAAATTAAATAAGTTAATTATTTGGCTTCAGATTTTAATCCAAGTGTACAAAAACTCATGTGGTTGAGTGGACCAGTATGAAATTCACAGAAATAAGGATACATTCCCAATACTGAAAGAAATAATACATTTCAACTCAGATAAATTCAGATAAATAAAATTCAGTTTTTGTTACTTTCTGTTCAGTGTGTACTTTGCCTTGGGAATTTGCTTGGGTATTCTGGTACGTAGTAAATCATTAAGAGTGATTTTTGTCTGCTCCTTTCTAAAACTACACTTAGGATGCAGGCAGAATATTAATAGCTGTTGGAAATGGTCACCAAGATCCTAAATTATCAATTTTCTAATCCGAGGCCAAATTGTATAAAATATTATGCTGGTGCTGGATGGTTCGAGACCCATCAAACAAATTAAAACAACATAGATTATGTAGAATAGCCTTTCTTAACGCTTATTGTAAGGTATCCTAATTTGACATTAGGATACCTTACAATAAGGACAAAGTAGGACCATATCACTTTAACCTCCCAGGACACTCTATGGCAGTCCTCAGAGTAACTATTTTGAGTGAGGGGTTTCTGAGTCACACACATCTAAAGGTTTCAGGCAATCACAGAAAATCTCAACAAACACAAAGGCTTTTAACACACTAAAAAGTAATTATATGTAATTTTAAACTGTAATTTATTTTATATTTAATTTGTATCTGAACAGTATCTTTCCTCGCCCTTCAACCTACCTCACTCCAATTTAAATCCTAAATTTAGTCTCTCTATGCATCTAAAGAAATGAATTTCAATGACATTTGAAATTTAATGACTCAAAATCAGCTACCAGAAAGTTTCTGATATTTCACTAAGAGGTTAACACAGCTCCTTTCAATCTTCATAGTGAGCACAGAGGTTCTGTCAGGTGGAACTGAAATCTTATCAAGAAACTGGCACAGGAACAGACTTTTTTCTAACCAAACACAAACAACATATGATTCCTAAAGACTGAATAACAGAACAGAATAATAGAATTGGAAGGGACCTTGGAGGTATTCTAGCCCAAGCCCCTGCTCAAGCTGGAAACTCTATTCCATTTCAGACAAATGATTGTCCAATCTCTTCTTAAGAACTTCATGTGTTGGAGCATTCACAACTTCTGGAAGCAAATTGTTTCACTGATTAATTGTTCTCACCATCAGGAAATTTCTCCTTTGTTCTGGGTTACTTCTCTCCTGGATTAGTTTCCACCCATTATTTCTTGTCCTGCCTTCAGGTGCTTGGGAGAACAGCTTGACTCCTTCTACTTTGTAGCAACCCCTTAGATATTGGAATATTGGTATCATGGCACCACAGTCCTTTTCATTAAACTCAACATTCCCAATTCCAGCAACCGTTTTAGTCTCCAGTCACATCATCATTTTTGTTGTTCTCCTCTGCACTCTTCCTAGAGTCTCAAGATCTTTTTTACATTGTGCCGACCAAAGCTAGATGCAGTATTCAAAATATGATCTTACCAAGCTATTATAAAGTGGTATCAACACTTAACGTGAACTTGATTTTATTGTTCTGTTAATGCAGCCTAGGATTGCTTTGGCTTTTTTGACAGCTGCAGCACACTGCTGGCTCATACTTACATCCACTAGGACTCCAAGATCCCTTTCAATTCTTTGACTCAGTCTACAGACTAAATCAAAGATAATAGCATATTCTACAAGAAACTCTTAAAACTACCTCATCAGCATTTTTTACTACAAAAAGTTAATTATTAATGTCATCTCTCTCCTAGAACTTCAACTACACCAGAATGTTGCCACAAGAAGATAACAGACCTGCACAATACAAAACAGGAAACGTATAGAATCCCATGAATGCCTACATGCTTCCAGATCATCTCCAAATCTATCATGTATAGCCAAAACCACATTTGTTCTGATCCAGTTAACAGAAATGCTTAACTGGTAACTATCCATAGAATAAGATGAATAGAAGAATTGGGCCAGATCAATTCCTGGGGAGCACCTAGTGAAAGATAGGCATCAGAAACAGAACATCATAACCCTAACCCTAGTCACAGCTCACAGTTCAAACTACTATTATTAAGCTACAGCCCATACTAGACAAAGACACTGCATTATCTCAGGCACTTGGGTGGCAGGCCCATATTTGCATACAACTACCCAACCTAAACAAATTCTCCAATCAACAGAATCAGTTAAAAAAAAGGCTAATATGGAACCAAATTCTACAATAAACTCATGTCTATTTTTTTTTAATTCACATCTATATCCCGCCCTTCTCCGGAGACTCAGGGCGGCTTACAATCTTTTGGAGTATAATCCAATGCGCTCAGCAATAGCCTTCATTCTATTCTATATGCCTGCTTATTACTAGGGCTTTTGCCCCCCAGCAGCATTTTTACAAAGTCAGCTTATTGCCCCCAACAATCTTGGGTCCTCAATTTACCTACCCCGAGTGGATGGAAGGCTGAGTCACCCTTGAGCCTGGTGGGATTCGAGCCTGCACTAATTGCAGGCAGCTGGAGCTAAGTGCTAGGTGTTTAACAGCCTGCACAACCAAGGCTCCATCATCATCACAAGCCACAAGAAATACATACACATACACACAATTAGAGGTGCCTCCACATGGTCTTTCTCTAATGTGATTCATGCCATCATCTACAATGAATGTCCCCCTGGATGTTTACACAGGACAAATGGAACAAACTGCACAAACAAATCAATGAAATATCTGGACTGAGATACCTTGCACACGGTTACTCATGCGCTCATTACACCCCGAGTCGACTACTGCCATGCTCTCTATATAGGGCTGCCCTTGCAGAGCGTGGTCAACTGGTGCAGAATGCGGCGTGGTTGTGATGGGAGCATCCCACCCATTACACCCCTCTGGAGCTCAGGTCCTACCTCTAGACATCCTTCTGAAACGTGGCTATTCGAACAAGCCGGCCTGGACTGAGGGGGGGTTGGCTTTTAGTTGTTTTAAATGTTAGTGTCTTTTGTGGGTTTTAGATATTGTTTGGCTTGGGTTTAATAACTTAAATAATCTTAAACTTTTGTATTGTGTGTTTTTATGATGTGAGCCGCCCTGAGTCCTTCGGGAGATAGGGTGGCATACAAGTCCAAACAATAAATAAATAAACAAACAAACAAACAAACAAATAAATAAACACACACATTTGACACCAGAATTAAAAATAAGAAAAAAAGGTATGATTTCAACGTTTTTGAACATTCTATACATATTTCAAAGTGCCCATTTTGGAAAATAAGGACTTTAACTCCATTACTGAATGAGACATTGCTGAAATTACATGTCATTTATTTATTTTTACTAGCACCTCTTTTATAATTAGCTCAAGACAGCAAATATACTTAAAACTCCTTTCTCCCACAACCTGTGAGATGGTTGGGTTGAGAGAGAGTAACAGGCCCAAAGTCACTCAGATGGATGGATATATCTCCCAAAAGCTTTAGCAATCTCAGAACATCGCAACAAACACAATGTTTTTAATATAATACAAATTCTAACTGATGTAATAGTAATTATCTTACACATAAACTACATTTGCCTAAGCAATGGTCTTGCCCTCCTTACTCCCATCTCACTCCAATTTAAATCCTACATTAGTCTGATGAAGTGAGTTGCAGATTGTAAACATTTATATATTTTAATAGCAATTCTTAGCTAACTGTTCCATCTTACCTGTTGTATTTTATATTTTTGCATATAAGGTATAAACTGAAATACAAATCCAGCTAAGCATATTAAAAAGTAGAAAAATTCGTGAGCGAGAACTGAACCCCAAACTGCAATCTGGAATTTAGTGTAGTTGTCCAGCATATAGGTCCAAGCATTTTTAAATGGTTGCTGTAGTGGATTCTCAGGCAGCAAGGAGTCAATGTATTCTACAGCAAGGTATGAATGCAGTATCTCAGAACTATTGTTATTCATCATCGGTCAGTTCTGGCACAGAACACTGATAGTTTCTTAACAAAGTTTCTACGAATCTGTAAAATATTAAATAGAGAGAACGCGATAAATGGAAAGACTTAAATAAACAGAACAATGTTAATATTTTTATTCTATATAACAACTCTTCAACCAGCACACACTACACAAACAGGTTTGTGATCATTAGAACTTAAATTTGCAGATATGTTTTAACAGCGGTTTCTAGAGCCCATGTAAAAATTCCACAAAGCATGAGATTTATAATTGTCCCCATTCTGAGTATATGGATATGATCTGCATTTTGACTATGGTCTCATATCAGGTGCCTGTAAAAACACACACGTAGGAGCCAAAAGGTTTTAGATGAGTAATTGTAATGGATTTTTAGATACAGATGGATGTAATTTGATGATGGCTTCACATGAATCCATGATACAAGTAATTAGCTGCCTCATGATTCTGAGTTCATTCAGGTTTATTTCAATGTATGTAATAAACCAGTAAAGGCATTTTGCATGAAATAATGTGGTGTAGCTGACTTATTCTACCTGTTGCTTTCCAGAAGTGATGCAATTCTAATTGCTACTTAAAAAGAATATCAGGATCAAGAACATCGGAATATTTGATCAAGAATGGAAAACACAGATTTTAATCTCCACTAAACAATTTTAAGCCACTCCCTAACAGTGATCTAGCACTGGACATGTGTGAAAATATCATGGGGTGGGGGAGGATACATTGCCTTGAGTGCCTTAGAGAAAAGTCCAGGACCAAGTTAACTTTATTCAGACGTTTCCTTATTTTGCCAAAACAGGCAACCATTATGAGTAATACCTTTCACCTGTTGGGAAAGTACTTTTCAATGACCACCTCATCTGCAAGAAACAAATCTCCTCTCCTCTGTTTTGTTTCTGATGGAGACGCATTTAGAAATAGTAAAGCACAATAAACGATAATGCATTGCTGCTAAATGCAACACACACACAATAAAAGGGTGTTAAACACACACACGCAAACACACACAAACATGCGAGGGGGAGGCAACTGTCATTCTCTGGGGATGTTTAACATGGTAACATGGCAATGAGTTCACTTCGAAAGTGCCTGTTCCTGCACTTCCATCCTCCGTATGGACCGTATGGACCCGTCCATTACTTTGCAAAACCGCGGAATCAGACCAGCTAAAGCGATGCCGCCTCTCGGTCACTTACCTGGCGAAGCCCCGCTCTCTCCGCGAAGCTCCGGGGGAGGAAGGGGAGAACCAAGAACCACAATCCGTCCTCAGCGCCAGCTCTAATGACAGACGCCAGCGGCTGGAAAGGCTGCGCTCGCTCTGATTGGCTAAAGCGCGGGATGTCCTCACCAACAGGCGTGCGCTCGCTGGACAACACAGGAAGGCCGTGGATTCCTATCGAAGGAAGGAATGGAACGAGGATGGGTAGATTGGGTAGATGCGGCCAAATAAGTTTATGGAGTCTTACCGGCCAAGTTCTAACCTTTTTCCTACTTCAAGTGTGTTTTATTCAGTTCTTCTTGTAACATCTTGTCAAGGATAGTTTTATGGTGTGTAAAGGCTCATCGCTTACTTCTTTTACCATCTGTTTTGACTGAGTAGTTAATTAACACTTCTCAGAATGTAAACCTGAAACTCTGTACCATTTTAAAAGGAAGCAGTTATTCCTTTAATTGAAGAATGCCTCTTTCCCAAAATTCATTAACTATCTTGAGTACAGTGCTTCAGTGAGTCCAAGGCTTCAAATATCATAGTACCAAATCATGCTCTAGAAATAAAATCAATATATTATATTAACTATTCCATAATCAATTTTTGGTGTTGCTTCATGAGCTGATGAGATGAAGCTATCTGCCAATGAAAGAACAACCAGATATAGCTAAGAAAAAAACAATATCAAAAGACTTTGGAAGAAGAATATAAAACACTTGAAACAGCTACAAAAAGAACCACAAAAGACCCGCTTAAAAAACCAAATGGAGATGATTAAGCATAAGTTAAATATAATGGAAAAAGATGAACTGGCACAACAATAAAGAGCAAAACATTTTTTTTGAAAATGCTAATAAAACTGGAATATGGCTAGCTTATAATCTGAAGAAGGAGAAAGAAGAAATGGATAAGCAAATTGCAGGATGAGGAAGGTACACTATACTAACAAATGGAAAAGAAAAAAATGTATAATACTGGAGTTGTGATGGCAGTGTCCCATTACTCCCATGTTAGAACCCTCCTGTGTGACCTGCATTGGTTGCTGGTTGCTTCCCGGGTGAGGTTGAAGGTACCAGTAATGGTATACTAAGTCCTACATGGCTTGTGTCTGGGGTACTTATGGGAACATCTCTTGCCAGCATCACGTACCGATCACCCTGTACGCTCCCACAGGCAGGGCCTCCTTGGGGTACCGTCGGCCAGGGCCTCCTTGGGGTACCGTCGGCTGGTGGTGCCCAGGGGTCAGGCCTTCTCTGTGGGAGCACCCACCCTGTGGAACCAGCACCCTCTGGGTCTTCGTTTGGCCCCTGATCTCCGCTCCTTCTCCCGTGACCTGAAGAACTGGCTGTTTCAACAGGCCGGCCTGGACTGAATCAATGCGGGTGGGGGAGTCTTTTTTAAGGTAATTTTAATTAGTTTTAATGATTATTGGGATTGTACTATTTAATTATTTTTTAAGTAATTTATTGTATTGTTTTTTATTCTGTGAGCCGCCCTGAGTCCTTAGGGAGAGAGGGCGGCATACAAGTCTAATAAATTATTATTGTTATTGTTATTATTGTTGTTGTTATTGTTATTATTATTATTATTAATAGAGGTTAGTTTGAGGGGAAAGGAGTGGGGGTTTGGGCAGGTGACAACAGAATCAGGTAGTGAGTTCCAGATATTGATCACTCTGTTGCAGAAATCGTACTTCCTGCAATCAAGCTTGGAGTGGTTTACATTTAAGTTCTGTGCTTTTATGTTTTCAGGAAGTGTAAGGCTGAAAAAATTGAATACATTTCTAAATGTAAGAATATTTGCTACTGCTAATTCCAGACAGATCCTGAAAACAATAGGTGCTTCACTACTGTGAATACTGTATCATTTAAAGCAGGGCTGTCAAATTCCCGGCCTGTGGGCCAGATGTGTCACATGCTGGCCATGCCCACGCCTGATTTAGCGAAGGGGTAAAAAGTTCCGATAAGTCACATAATGTCGCTGTGATGACATGAATTTGATTCCCCCGATTTAAAAACACACAAATAAGATTCTATAGATCAGTAAACTTATGTATTCAGTGAAGTTTTCCTCAACATTTTAAAAAGATCATGCTAAAGACATTGCTTGAAACTAAATTTATTATTTTAGAAACCGAAATTAGTTATTCAAATAAAATTGAAAATGTACAAATATTTTACAAAAAATATTGTCGGTTTTCTGTAATGTTTAAAACTCTTCAGCTCTTGTAAACTTTCTGGCCTCATACAATAAGAAGAACAGTAAAGAAATCATATGGATAAATAATAAACCTGCTTGTTTCTTCTCCATTTCTAAAATAATAACTAACACATGTCCATTGCATGAAATTTTAAGCCTGCAATCATATACAGGAACAAGTTCCAGTGAGTTGCATGAAGTAAGTGCATATATAGCTTAACCATGTGACCCCAAAATTTAAGAAATTACATACTTGAAATTCATGATGTTTTTTGTGGATGTATTTATATATTCTCTTATGATGAACTAGCCGATGCAGGAAATAAATCCAGGTATCATCAATCACAGCACATCCAAAACACTGAGCAAGTATCACAAACCTTTAAAAGAAAATGAGCTTTTGAGATATATATTTGTGCAATCTATCCAATGACCAATGCTAGAAACCTGACATAACATACACAGAAATTTTAATAAAATACTTTTCCCTCTTGGAGCAATGAGCACAGCAAAATAAATTGTTGATTGAGAAAGACAGGAAATATAGTAGTTACATATGATTTAGTTTATGTTATATTTCAAGCAAAATAACTCTTCAGTTGGGAAAGTACTTTCAATGACCACCTCATCTGCAAGAAACAAATCCTCCCCTGTTTTGCTTCTGATGGAGATGCATTTAGAAATAGTAAAGCACAATAAACGATAATGCATTGCTGCTAAATGCAACACACACACACAATAAAAGGGTGTTAAACACACAAACACACAAACATGCGGGGGCAACTGTCATTCTTTGGGGATGTTTAACATGCTAACATACTGAAAGGCAATGAGTTCACTTCGAAAGTGCCTGTTCCTGCACTTCCATACTCCGTATGGTGGGACCCGTCCATTACTTTGCAAAACCGCGGAATCAGACCAGCTAAAGCGATGCCGCCTCTCGGTCACTTACCTGGCGTAGCCCCGCTCTCTCCGCGAAGCTCCGGGGGAGGAAGGGGAGAACCAAGAACCACAATCCGTCCTCAGCGCCAGCTCTAATGACAGACGCTCCCGCGGGGGCTGGAAAGGCTGCGCTCGCTCTGATTGGCTAAAGCGCGGGATGTCGAACAGGCGGGCGCTCGCTCGACAACACAGGAAGGCGGCGGATTCCTATCGAAGGAAGGAATGGAGCGAGGATGGGTAGATGCGGCCAAATAAGTTTATGGAGTCTTACTGGTCAATACATTTTGCCCTTAGAGCAGAGGCAAACCTTCCAATCCAAACATAAGAGAAAGGGAATAATCGTACAGACCCTTAGCTCCCCCTTCAATGGAAGAAGTAACCACTCCCCACCTTCATCTCCTTGAAGGACAGAAAATAGGATGGAAATCAGCCTCCTGGATTTCTCCTGGCAAATCCCAAAGACACTCTTCCCTCTCTCCCTCCCTCCTGCCCTTCCTTCCTCCTTCTTTCCCTGCCAAGCTTCCCAGAGGATTCTCCTGCTGATTCATTCATACTCCTTGATATTTCGGGGAGGAAAATGGGGAGAATAAAGAGAAAAATAAAAGTAATGGTTATGGGTCTTGTACGGATTATGTAGGATAAAAGATGGGAAAAGTGAGGTGCTGGAAGGTGCTGGCACAGCAAAAATGTACTCAATTTTCTGTGAATTTCACCCTGGCCCACTCAACCACATGAGTTTTTGTACGCTTGGATCAAAATGTGAAGCCAAATAATTAATTTATTTAATTTGGCCCTGAATCCTTCAAAGATCAAGGTTCATTTGGGGCTAGTTCTAACATTGCATTGCAACATTGACGATAGGAGCCAATATTGGTAGAATTTCATTTCATTTTAAAATTGCCCAAATCCAAATGGCTCTTGAGAGCTTACATTTTAAAAAGTGAAGAATTATAGAGATCACACACTATGAAAAAACAGACACAATACACCAAAGAAAAAACTAACAAGGCTCAACAACCATCCATAGCCTGAGGTATCAAGATTTATTTGATTTGAGTTTAATTTATAATTTGTCAACACGAGTAATATAAAAATAAAATGTCAGGGTCAATAGGCACATTAGTGCACTTATGCACTCCTCCTTTAAGGATTTCTTAAATATGAAGTGAGGTTCAAAGAGCCAATTTGTGAGTAAAACTGTGAAAATTTGTAGCTGAGACAACTGAGTCAGGCAGGGGTGGAATTCAGTTTTTTTAACAACCAGTTCTGTGGCGTGGCTTAGTTGGTGGGTGTGGCTTGGTTGTCATATGACTGGGTGGGCATGGCCAACTCAACATCACTCATGTCAAGGGGCGCTTCTTGCCTGGCCTCTCATGACAGTGGGGATGCTGCAACGGTCTTAAGTGTAGAACAAGAAACCATGAGGCAGGAAAAAATTCAAACACAATACAAATAATTAAATCACAACAGCAGCTGTTGCTTGTTGAAACTGAATAGGGAAAATTATCCCATCAATAAACACAGGATTAAACGTCACAAAGCACAGAATTAACCTTCACCAAAAACCAGTTTTAGACCAAAACTCAGAAAGCGTATGTAAACTCACGTTTGAATGTCAATCTTTCTAGCTAGCCAAGAAACTTTGCTGAATGTCACTCATCTTGGTTCCCTGTCACTAAAAGCTTTGCTTCATTATTCAATTATTTCTTCAAAGTGCTGATTGTCCAGGAAGTATTTCCTCCCAACAGCAGTGTAAAAATCTTAAAAACCACCTTTCCCCTTTAAGAAAGTCAAGATCCAGAAGCTCCGGAGACAGGAAGTCTAGGTGTACTGGCAAGAATATAATAAGGGTGGAAAGAAACAAAAGGAGATTGCTTCTAACTACTGGTTCTCCAAACTGCTTCGAAAGTTAACTAGGGGTTCTTATCTGGTAATCTTAAAGTAATTCCCAGTAAGCTCTATCCTATGATCCCAAATAAAAGAATGACAGATCGGTAGGAAAACGGGGTGGGGAATTTTCCTGCAGACTTTTTGGATTTTCCCAGGGTGTCTGGTCCGTGGGATTTAAAATTATGAGTTTGGTGGTCCCTGAGGTCCAAAAGGTTGGTGACTCCTGAAATAGATGACAATTCTGACACATAATCGAGATCACTTTGTGAAAGAACAGAACTATCTCTAGTATTAAATAATTTTACATCATCGGCAAAAAGGACACAATTGCTTTTAAGTTTATCACATAAATCCTTGATACAGAGCAAGAAAAGCTGCCTTGCAGAACACCACTCTTAACCGATGCAGGATTAGACAGTGAGTTTTCTATTTTGACCGTCTGCAGTCTGTTAGGCAAGAAGGCAGCAATCCACTTGTGCACAAATCCAGAAATGCCGAAAGAATCTAGTTTCAACAGCAGTTTATCATTTCCAGAACAGCATCAGAATGGGAGTAATCCAGATTGCTGTGGGAGAGTTGACACCAATCACTTTGATCTGATGCAATACCAGTATTACATGTTTGTCCTGTTCAGGTAGACCTTGACTTACGGCCACAATTGAGCCAAAAATCTGTTGCTAAGTGAGACATTTGTTAAGTGACTTTTGCCCCAGCTCACCACCTTTCGTGCTAGTTGTTAAGTGAATCACTGCAGTTGGTAAGTTAGTGACACAGTTGTTATATGAATCTGGCTTCCCCATTGATTTTGTCAGGTGGTCACAAAAGCTAATCATGTGACCCCCGACACTGCATCATAAATATGGGACAGCTGCCAAATGTCTGAATTTTGATCACATGACCATGGGGATGATGCCAGTCGTGTGAAAATTGCTCATAAGTCACTTCTTTCAGTGCCATTGTAACTTCGAATGGTCACTAAATGAACTGTTGTAAATCGAGGACTACCTGTAGTGGCCCAGAGGATTCATCTCAGTGGAGTAAATTGAGCTGCTTCTCCTAAATTAAAGAAAACAAAGCCTAAAGGTATGGTGGGATGGGGAGGAAGAGATAAGGCGGCTTGCAGTGGCATCCTGCCATCTTGAGGGGTGGAAACATCTGTAAAAATAAATGATGCTTGCAAGGATATGCAGTTACCCCAGCCAATTCTTTTGTATTCAAAATATCCAGATATAGATTTCTTTTTCCTTCACTTTATTTGTGTAAATAAAATGCTTTTCCTAGCAGCTTTTTCCATATATTAAACTATAAATCACTTTAATTACATTCAAGTTAAAAAAAAGAACAAGCATTGTTTTTTGAGGGGACATCAGAAGTGGGAAATGCTGGCACAAACACACTGTTGAGTGCCCCCCAACCATACAGCTATACCCCACCCAATCTCTGCAGCAGATGTAGATGTCTTTAAGAAAAAGAAGTCTATGGCTTTCTAAAAGTTAGAATTCCCATCAAGCCGGTTATATAATTTAGTGTTTTCCATAGTAAGTCAGGAAGGCCAAGAAGTATTCAATGTAATCTAAGGAAAGTTCCTATGGTTCCCTCATGTACATATCTAGGGATCGTTTTGACTGTATATAACAGATGGTTAGTTATCTAAGGTCTCCACTATCAAATTTCAGTGGCCATATACATTCTGTTCTAATTATCAATACCTACCATTGTGTATTAACAGAAAGTAAAATTGTTGTTACACACATAGCACTTCCATGCAGCTTTTAAGAAGGCTTGTACATTTACAACTATAGATGATCCAAGTTTAAGAATAAACACCCATAAAAATTAGTAAGAAATCATTCTTTTTGGTTTTGTGTGATAGGAACAAGCCAAAAGGAACCAGAGAATTCCTTTTATAAGGAAAGGAACCTTTCACAAAAGGAACCAACGAATAATAGCCCGAGCCCCAATATTTTCTTTGCTGTACAGAAAACATGACCAAAAAAAAAAAATCAACCACAGATTATCTTAATAATCAAATCAGCAATTTAGTTATGTGTAATACAGATTACAATAACATCCATTAAAAACCAAGTAAAAAGATTTGTTTTCTTAAATCTACTTTTTTTGCACCCATTTGGGAAAGAGGATTCCCGCAAGTTTTAATTGGTGAACTCAACGTAGTATTCTTTCTAAACTTTAGGATTCACACATGCAAAAACCCTCCCTTTTTTAATTTTAATGTATATCCCTTTTTTACATTTTTACATTTGAATCATTTGATCATATTTAACATTTTCTTAAATATATATATACTGTATTTGTTTGACTTATCTATAGGATAGAAAAAGTACAATCATTTGGAAAATGCATCAGCGAATGTTTTTCCTGCTGCAAACCTAAGCTTGGTTTGTTTGTTAAAAGCTGCATTTTGCTTTGAATTGCAATACTTGTTAAGTTTTCTAGTTTTAAGCAAAAATAAGAGGCCCTCTTTGATTCTCCAAAAAGTGTTGTAAATGGGAAATTTATTCCATCTTCTTTTCCACTGTGTCTTTCTGTTTCTGCATTTTCTCTTTGTAAGAATTATACTGTGAATCAGTAGCAAAAAGTTTATCCCACCATGTGAAAGTTGAAGCGTAATTGCCAGTGAAGTTCATATGATGAAAGTCATGATAGCGAGCCCCAGCATAAAAGGGCAGAAAATGTAAAGGGTTCAGAGGAATATCGTAGCCGCTGAAAGGAAAAAGAAGGGAATGCACATTTTAACAATATGAAGCCATTTCTCACATTTCATGTACAACTTGCTTAGTGCTAAAGGTTTGAAATGGGATCCTGTATCTATTTGGGAATGAGGTTCATATATATTTTCCAAAAATACTATGTGCCTATTCAGACTGTCACACTTATAATTTGCAGAAAAATAAAAACTTCTCATCCCTAGGAAGAGATAAGTAACGTACTATTACAAGTTTCTACACGGTGATTGTATTCCACACACACACACAACTGTGATGACCCAGGGCGTGGCACAAAGGCAACACAGTCAGATAATCAGTAGGAGTCCCTTTATTAGCTCCAGCTTTCCCGCAGTGTCCTGGTTACCTTCTGGGCTGGAGAAATTGTAAACTGCCAGATTTGCTGAGAGTCAGTGGCATATAAATGTTGTGGCCTGCTAGTGGCCAGCAGAGCTGGTGGCAGACTCGGACAGTGAGGAGGTTGGGGAGGAACATGGGCCAGGCCTGGAGTCTGGGAAAGGCTCTGATGAGTGCTCTGCATCAGAGACAGAGATAGGGCCAGGGTCATTTGACAGTTATCAGCTGCCTTCAGAGTTGGAGATCAGTGGGGCAGAAGAACAGCTGGAGCCTATTCCCAGTGTGCACATGCACAGAGCTGCCAGGAGAAGGGAATAGTTAAGGAACAAGGAGTAAAGGCTCAGGTGGATGGTGAATGCCCCCCCTCCAGGCAGTAAAAAGGAGCAAAAGGGGAGTGGTGTTTGCAGGAGACGATTAGTTCAATTCATTAGGGTGAAGATCTGTTCTTGACCTCTTGCCAAGTAATTGTTGCTACAGCATGGTGTTTGGAAGATATCGGCCTGGCAACTTTTCAAGCCTGATAAAGATCTGTAGTTGTGGAATCTCATGAAAGATTGTTTGCCGGGACTTTGCTGGAGAGGAATTTAACCTAAATAAAAGGGGTTTTATCGGGACGAGAAGTCTGCTCCTTGATCTTGGGAAGTCTAGGTCAGAACAATAAATGTAATATATTATTATAGTTTGTCACATAGTCAGCCAGTTCTTTAAATTGGATTTAGTGCTTGTATCTGCTTATTAAGTCCTTCTCAAGGATCTGGGTGAGGAAGATGTTGTTTGTTGGTGTTAAACATATCATCACAGAGTGTAATATGCTCTAAACTAAAGTTGCCTTTTGCAATTGGTTGTTTGGTCATGCCCAACCTTGGTGCTCCAGATGTTTTGGGATTGCGCACAAGGGACCTATTACTATTGGTCCTATCTTTGCTTTCTTTTGTCAGTCCTTTAATTCTGATATCTCCAGATACTGTCATGTCCACCATTGAGACCTTTTGTCTTTCTTATCAACAATTGTTAAGTTTGGGGAGTTATATAGCAGGTGCCCATCTGTTTGAATTCTAAAGTTCTAGACCAATAGAGCTTCTTCATTATCTATTTTTTTCTATTTTGTGGTCCTACCAGTTCTTGCCTGCAAGCAAATAGTTATTTCTTGCAGATCTTCCAATTCACCATCATTGCTATTTTGTCATGCTATTACTTGTAATCAGTTTGTGCAATCTTTCTGCAGCAAACTAGGTGATCCATTGTTTCTGTAGCTTCTTTGCAGAGGCAGCATTTGCTGACTGTTAATGTCTTCTCAATTCCTGCTTTCTATGCATTGAGGACCTAATTGCTGGAGGCAATATGCTGATTCTGTAAACTGTTTAGAGAGGGCTGTAAAGCTCTCTGAAGCAGTATATAAATCTAAGTAGTATTGCTATTGTTCTTAATGTTATGTCTTCTGCAGCCAGAATTAGTGTCCCTCTGTCTCTTTCTTCAACACTTCTGCTCTTAGTCATTGCCAGATCTCTCCAATACTTAGTAAGCTTTCATGGTATACTAGCTTCAATGCATTTTCTTCACTGTTCAGATATACTTCCAACGCCCTTTATTCTTTTTCAACTGTCTTGCAACATTCTAGATCTACCTATTTTCCTTGGTATGTAGAGTCTGCCAACATTGCTGTTTGAATAAAGGGAATGATTTTCATTATTTTTCTGGTCCTCCTATCTAAGGCTTTCAGTTCTGCTTAAGCCCGGTACACTATTCCAGCTGTGTATCTAATAAGTGGAATCACCTAGGCATTAACTGCCTTGGTGGTATTTCCTCCACTGAGTTGGACTTTAAGATTGTCTTCACTCTCATCATATATTCACTTCTAACCTTTTTGTTGAATCAAAGTGCTTGATGTTGTCAGCCTGAAGGATGCCCAAGTATTTGTAGCAATTGTCTTCATCCAGACTCTTGATGGTATTTCCATAGAGCATCTTGATTCCTTCAGTTTTCGCTATTTTTTCCCCTGTCGATGATGAGGCTGGGACATTTATCCAGTTCAAATTCCACTGCAATATCTTGGGTGTATATATGGACAGTCTTGAGAAGCAATTCTATTTCAGATGGTGGTTTTCCATGAAGCTTGAGTTCATCTATGTAAATAGGAGAGCCTAGCAGGTGTTTTTGATGTTTGATAGCCATGACTTGATTTATTCAGTACTGTTGACAGTGACAAACAGTAGTGGCAATAGTGAATCTCCTTGAAACTTCTTTGGAGAATAACCTCTTCCAGTCTTATCACCACTGACCAGCAACTATGTCGTCCATTGTGCATCTTTACACAAAAGACCTGGTGTTTGTACCGATTCCTGTTATTTCTAGACACTTGATTTTTCTTGTCCTTTTCTGTTTTTATTACAAATTCTTTCATTTCAACTTATGTTTTATTCTAATCCACTTTCTTTATCCAGGCTGCATTCTTGTATTTCTTTATGTAAAAAAAATTAGCATCTTTCATACTACTTTCTCCTATTGGCAACTTATGCTTTATTATTTGTATCTTATGATTTATCATCTATGACTTATCACGTTGTCGTTTATATTTGTACAGAGAGCTTATGTACTGGAGACAAATTCCTTGTATGTCCAATCACACTTGGCCAATAAAGAATTCTATTTGATGTTGTCCCATTGGTACACCAAGAACTACACTGCTTGTTGGTATTGATGGGTTCACAACAGTCATTCCATTGATGGATTGTGGAAACATTTCTGATTTGACTGATACTGGAGATTCTGCCTATAGTGTGCAATTTGAGCTTCATATTTGCTGATCTTCTTGGCTATAGCTGTTATTTGATGCTTTATTATTTCCAGTGCTTCTTTAACCTTCCTTGTTTCTAGTTGATATCTCTTGATCAGATATTCTTCGGTTTTCTTATTCTTCAGATTTTTTTTCTTTGATCTGTTCAATGTTCTATTTAACTAACAAAAATCTTTTTGCCCAAACAATATCTGGAGAATTTAGAAGCTTGTCACGGAGAAGCTATTGACAACATTTTCAAATAGTTATGTTTAAGTAATTTTAAATTTTCTGAATCTGAACACAAAGAATCATAAACAACAAAGGATTACCTGTGAACATCAATGGTCTCTATCAAACGACAAACTAACCATGCATATAGCAAAATTACGTGATTACAGAAGACAATTATTCCAATGAAGAATCCAGTTCCAAGGATTATAGTTTCTAAAGGATGTGCATATTCAGCTTGCATCCCAAATGGTGCCTGAAGAAAAGTATACAGAAAAGGTTTGTGCACCTGTATTCATACTGAAGAAATCATTTCATATACATGCTTCAACATGACCATATTGTTTCAGATTTTCTTCCTTCACGTGCTAACCTTGAACTCACACATTAGGCTGAACAAATTGAATACATTTCTAAATGTAAGAATATTTGCTACTGCTAATTCCAGACAGTAGGTGCTATACTACTATGAATACTGTATCATTTAAAGCAGGGCTGTCAAACTCCCGGCCCATGGGCCGGATACATCACACATTGACCATGCCCAACGCCTGATTTAGCAAAGTGGTAAAAAGTCCCGATAAGTCACATAATGCCACAGTGATGACATGAATTTGATTCCCCTGATTTAAAAACACCACAAATATGATTCTATAGATCAGTAAACTTATGTATTCACTGAAGTTTTCCTCAACATTTTAAAAAGATTGTGCTAAAGACATTGCTTAAAACTAAATTTCTTATTATTTTAGAAACCGAAATTAGTTATTCAAATAAAGTTGACAAATGTACAAATATTTTACAAAAAATATTGTCAGTTTACTGCAATGTTTTAAACTCTTCAGCTCTTGTAAACTTTCTGGCCTCATACGATAAGAACAGTAAAGAAAGCATATGGATAAATAATAAACCTGCTTGTTTCTTCTCCATTTCTAAAATAATAACTAACACATGTCCATTGCATGAAATTTTAAGCCTGCAATCATATACAGGAACAAGTTCCAGTGAGTTGCATGAAATATTCTTATTGGTAAGTGCATATATAGCTTAACCATGTGAACCAAAAAATTAAGAAATTACATACTAGAAATTCATGATGTGTTTTGTGGATGTATTTATATATTCTCTTATGATGAAGTAGTCGATGCAGGAAATAATGCCAGGTATCTTCAATCACAGCACATCCAAAACACTGAGCGAGTATCACAAACCTTGAAAAGAAAATGAGCTTTTGAGATATATATTTGTGCAATCTATCCAATGACCAATGCTAGAAACCTGATTTAACATATACAGAAATTTTAATAAAATACTTTCCTCTCGGAGCAATGAGCACAACAAAATAAATTGTTGTTTGAGAAAGACAGTATTGGTTACGTATGATGTAGTTTATATTATATTTAAAGTCAAATAACTCAGGCTTCAATTTTCATCTTGAATAAATATATCCAGATATTATCTATTATATTTGAATTTGTTTTGTAGAATGAATAAATGGTAAAATTTGGAGAATGTTTATAGATTAACAGACAATTAGGAGTAACAGACACTGCCTCCCTGCAACTAAATTAAGGTTTCACTCTCTTTTCATTTTTAATAAATTTGAAATTACTGAACCACAGAGTCAAAAATATTTTGGGTCAAACTTCTAGAAATTTCTCACAAATGCAGTCCTTTATCAGCATAATACTAATATTTTTAATGTGTGGAAATATGTATTTTTAACAAACAAATAATGAAAAATAATTGAATAGTGCTTACCATCTTGGCATCGTTTCCCAGTCAAAAGGAATATTAAAATATTCTGTGAAATAATGGGTACCCATTATGAGAGGCAGCTGAATACAAAAGTGATTGAACATAAGTATTTTGAAACATTTCCATTGTCCCGTCCATGTTTCTGGTCTATCCTATAAAAAAGCATCAAGTAAACAAAAAATAATTAAATCATGCATATAGGAAACTAATTACATCTTTTCCACAGGCTCTCTTCCCAACTACAATGATGCCAACATCATGAAACATATATCACAACATGTTCTGGGCTTTTCTACATTGTGGCAGTGTCTCCTACATTGAAAAGGTTTTATGTTATACTATTTTCTCCTTGCTCTTTACCCCAAATAACTATTTATTCAAATTACGGAGATTGGAAAACTACTGTCCATAGTGTTTCTCTTAATTAAAAATATCTTAGGCACGTTTACTTACAAATAGAACTGGCATTATGTTCAAGGGTATTTTCTCCATAAGTATGGGTAGGACTGCAGCAAAGGAAGTTGTTTAACTTGAGTTCAAATATTACACTGCAAAATGTGCATTTTTGAAATGAGGTGATTTGGATACGAACCATCTGATTTTTTTAAATTGGAGAAATGTTCTCTGATTATTTTTATTTGATTATATTTGTCCTGCCCTGAGATGTCCGTTAATAATTTCAGGTGAGATTTCTTCTGATGCACTTTAGTCAATACAAATATTAGTGAGGATTCAATAAATTCACACATTATATAAGTTATAAATCAACTGGCATAAGTTATAAATCTAGTTAAAGCTGATTCCTGTGTTGGAGCATTCACAACTTCTGGAAGCAAGTTGTTTCACTGATTAATTGTTCTCACCATCAGGAAATTTCTCCTTTGTTCTGGGTTACTTCTCTCCTGGATTGGTTTCCACCCATTATTGTTTGTCCTGCCTTCAGGTACTTGGGAGAACAGCCTGACTCCCTCTACTTTGTTGCAACCCCTTAGATATTGGAATATTGGTATCATGGCACCACAGTCCTTTCGTTTCATTAAACTCAACATTCCCAATTCCAGCAACCATTCTTTATGTTTTAGCCTCCAGTCACATCATTATTTTTGTTGCTCTTCTCTGCACTCTTCCTAGAGTCTCAAGATCTTTTTTATATTGTGCTTTTTTACATTTTTTACAAAGCTAGATGCAGTATTCCAAATAGGGTCTTACTACGGTATTATAAAGTGGTATCAACACTTAACGTGAACTTGATTTTATTGCTCTGTTAATGCAGCCTAGGATTGCTTTGGCTGTTTTGACGGCTGCAGCATACTGCTGGCTCATATTTACGTGATTGTCCACTAGGACTCCAAGATCCCTTTCAATTCTTTGACTCAAGCTACAGACTACAGTCAAAGATAATATTCTACAAGAAACTCTTAAAAATACCTCATTAGCATTTTTTACTACAAAAAATTAATTATTAATGTCATCTCTATCCTAGAACTTCAAGTACACCAGAATGTTGCCACAAGAAGATAACAAACCTACACAATGCAGAACAGGAAATGTATAGAATCCCATGAATGCCTACATGCTTCCAAATCTATCATGTTGTTGTATTTAGCCGGCAGCAAGTGCGGACGGCTGAGGAGAGCGAGGACTCAGATGAGGGGCCAGGACCATTAGGGAGTGGACTGCTGCCTTCAGAGATTGTGGGGGCTGGCAGCAGCGATGAGGAGGTTCCCGAGGAGCCAGTGCCAAGTGTGCGTGCATGCAGGATTGCTCGCAGGAAAGAGCAGCTGCAGCAGCATGGGTGACTCGGGAGTAAGGCTGCAAAGTAATGGCCCCTCCTTCAAGAAAAGCCAGCTGTGAAGCGGGTGCTCTTTGTAGGAAGCAAAGACGTTTTGAAACTCCCGCCTCGTGGACATTGTAGTATCTTAAGTTGGTATTGGAAGACTCTTGTGTTGTAAAATATTTCTTATCTGTTATTCTTGGCAGCCTCACACAGTTTTGGCGAGGCTTGTGCTTATCAAAGTTAATTAGTTTGCAGCAACCTTTGAACTGGGGATTCGTAAATATCATTAAAAATATCATTTCTGTTCCCTTTGGTTCGTGTTTGTTTTATTGGAAAAGAGTTTGGGTCAGAACACATGTATAGCCAGGCTCTACACAAAACCACATTTGTTCGGATCTACTTAACAGAAATGCTTAACTGGTGGATTTGGGAGACTAAACTATCCATAGAACAAGATGAATAGAAAAATTCGGCCAGATCAATTCCTGGGGAGCACCTAGTGAAAGACAGGCATCAGAACAGAACAGCAATAACCCTAACTCTAGTCACAGCTCACAGTTCAAACTGCACAAAAAAAGCAGTGAATACACATTTGACACCAGAATTCAAAATAAGAAAAAATGATATGATTTCAACCTTTTTTGGACATTCTATGCATATTTCAAAGTGCCCATTTTGGAAAATCAGGACTTTAACTCCATTACTGAATGAGACATTGCTGAAATTGCATGTCATTTATTTATTTTTACTAGCACCCCTGTTATAATTAGATCAAGACAGCAAATATACTTAAAACTCCTTTCTCCCACAACCTGTGAGATGGTTGGGTTGAGAGAGAGTGACAGGCCCAAAGTCACTCAGATGGATGGATGGATGGATATATCTCTCAAAAGCTTTAGCAATCTCAGAACATCTCAACAAACACAATGTTTTTAACATAATACAATATAATAGTAATTATGTTACTCAAAAACTACATTTGCCTAAGCAATGGTCTTGCCCTCCTTACTCCCATCTCACTCCAATTTAAATCCTACATTAGTCTGATGAAGTGAGTTGCAGGTTGTAAACATTTATATATTTTAATAACAATTCTTAGCTAAATAAAGTGCTACCAAACTCCTAATGTTTTAGCACTATATATTAACATGGCTCTCTTCTTTCACTGTTAAAGTTCCATCTTACCTGTTGTATTTTATATTTTTGCATATAAGGTATAAACTGAAATACAAATCCAGGTAAGCATATTAAAAAATAGAAAAATTCGTGAGCGAGAACTGAACCCCAAACTGCAATCTGGAATTTAGTGTAGTTGTCCAGCATATAGGTCCAAGCATTTTAAATGGTTGCTGTAGTGGATTCTCAGGCAGCAAGGAGTCAATGTATTCTACAGCAAGGTAGGCGGAATGCAGTATCTCAGAACTATTGTTATTCATCATCGGTCAGTTCTGGCACAGAACACTGATAGTTTCTTAACAAAGTTTCTACGAATCTGTAAAATAATAAATAGAGAGAACGCGATAAATGGAAAGACTTAAATAAACAGAACAATATTAATATTTTTATTCTATATAACAACTCTTCTTTAATAATTCTGTGCTGCTCTTCCACTATTCTAAATATATTCCCCCAAATCGTATTATTAATTACCATGAACCCAATCCAACCTTTTCCGTGTTTCCTTTCTCAATTAGAGTTCATCTAATACTAAATTTAATATACTACTTAATCTTTACCAAATACAATATTTTTTACTCTTTAAATGTTCTAAAGTTAATTGATTGTTCAAATATGTTGGTATTTAAATATCCTTATATATTGTATGTCCCAATGGATCTTAATAACCAGCACTACCACCACTATCAAAAAATCTGGGAAAAAAGTATTACCAACTACAACACTACCCACCCCTACAACTTCATCAACCCAATGAACAATTGAAGGGATGTTGGCTCCGGAAAAATCAAATACTCAAACTGGTACTTAGTCGGTCCAAGCTACATGACTTGCAATTCAAAGTACGATGCTGGCCCTACAGGAGGCCATGTCTAAAAACCGTGCAGAAAGCAAAGTTGAAAGAGAAACAATGAAAATATAATTTAAAAATGAAATAGGGGAAATGAAAAGTGAAATCAAGAACCTTGATGGGAAAATAGCCCAGCTACAGGAAATGATTAAGACCAATGAAGAAAAGATATCAGTAATTGAAAAACAAGCAGACCAAACTGAAAAGAAAGTTGAGGATATTGAACAAAAGCTCATGGACCAACACAAAGACACAAATGGGACCCTGATTTATCTTGAGATGGATAGGGCCTCCTACTATCTCAGATTCCAGAATGTGGAGGAAGTGAGAGGTGAAAACTTAACTTTGGTAATGGCGGAAATACTAGCGGAACTCGTAAAAAAGGATAAAAATGAAATGGTGAGAGAGTTGGATGATGTATATAGAGTATTCACAAGTTATGCAAGACGGCACAGACTCCCCTGAGAAGTCCATGTTAGATTTGCAAGAAGGCGAATGAAGGACATAATATATAGGATGACAAGAGATGAAATTATGAAATATAAGGGATGGGAAGTAATTGTGCTAAAACAAGTACCAAGGAGAGTCTGCAAACAGAAGAAGGACTATCGATTTCTTACGAACTATTTAAATAAAAAATATATATCCTTCAGATGGAGCATCCCGGAAGGTGTATTGGTAACTTGGAAAGAAAAAAGAGTGAAAATAGACAGTCTAACCAAAGCCTAGAGATTTTTTGAACAACTAGGAGGATCAGAGGAGGAATTGAGTAGTAGAGAGGAATCGCAGAATATGAGTCATGAAGAACTACAATTTAGCAATAGAGGAGGGGAGGAAGAGAAGAAGAGAGAAGGAGATAAAGAAATACTTGTTAGAGAAGAGATAGGAGTGAGAACTAGAAGCCAAACAGTGAGTAAAACTTAACAAAGGGTAGAAATAAGGGAATAAATGGAAAGAGGAGTAAAATTAATATCTATTAATATTAATGGATTGAATGATCAAGCTAAGAAAAAAAGAATCTCTTTTAAACTAGAGAAACAAAAAGCAGATATAATATGTCTCCAAGAGGTTCATATCGAAACGCAAGATCAGATATATTTACAAAATAAAAAACTGGGGAAAGTATATACAAAGTTGGCAGAAGAAAAAAAAGAGGAGTGGTATGATATATTAAAGAGGATATCACTTCAAAATTAATTTATAATGATACAGTAGGGAGAATACTAATGGAAGAGGTGGATATACAAAACAAAAAAACTATTAGTGGGGATTTATGCCCCCAATAAGAATCAGAAGGATTTTTATAAAACTTTACATGAGAAATTGATAGAAATTGGCAGTTCGAGAATTTGTCTAATAGGGGACTACAATGCAATAACAAATAATGAACAAGATTATGTATGCGAGCAAAAACAATACAAAAAACGGAATATATTGCCGAAGAGGTTTTTTTTGAGATGACCGAAGAATTAGGACTAGAAGACCTGCGGAGGAAAAGAAACCCAGGAGTATCTCAGTTCACTTTCTACTCCAGCCCACATAAGTCATAGTCAAGGTTAGATATGATATGGGCAAATAGTGAGTTAAATAAGGAGATTCAGGATATAAAGATTTTAACTAACACATGGGCAGACCACAATTCAGTACAGATAATTTGGAAAGAACGGACGCGCAATAGAAATAGATGGGTATTTTTTAAAAAATGTCTTTTTTGTAAAACTTTTCAATAAAAAAACAAAACATAGACTTGAAACCAGAAATATTTTTATTGGGAATTATACCAGATATTTACAATAAAGAGTTGAAATATTTGATTGTAAATGTTTTAACAGCAGCTAGAATTGTATTTGCCAAAAATTGGAAGAATGATAAAATACCTATGCAGGAGGAAGTGATTAGGAAAATTATGGACTGTGCTGAAATGAGTAAATTGACATTTGAAATTAGAGAACAAGAAGATAAACAATTTTATAAGATATTTGTTTTATCAATGGTTGGACAAAAAGAATTGGTAATGTAATAGACTATATAATTTTGTAATAGAAATATAATAGGCTGATATAAAATATAATGTTGATATCTATAACCATTGGATGAAAGTATAACATAAATTATAGATTAAAAATATATCTCGTATATATGATGAAATAAATAGTTTAATTGTACACAAGTAATAATTGATAAATACATAATGTTTTATTGATAATATGAGAAATTTTCTTTTTGATAAATTGTGAGTGATGAATATGAAAGGATGACACAAAGGATTTGTAACCAACTGTATGTATTTGTAACACTGTATGTATATATGGAAGATGGTTTTTATGTTTTGTATGTCCTGTTTGTATGTTTGTATCAAAAATAAAAAACTTTTTTATAAAATAAAATAAAATAAAATAAAATAAAATAAAATATATAAAAAAACAACAAAAGAAATAGATGGATATTGAATTCGCAAGTATTAAGAGAAGAAAGTTATATTCAAAAAATGAGGGAAGAATTTACTAATTTTTATAAATTTAATAAAAAAGAAGATACCTCATTGCAGAACTTATGGGACATGACAAAGGCATACTTAAGGGGAATATCCATAGCATATACCGCAAACAGAAATAAGAAAAGATGGGAAAAGCAGGATACCTTAACAAAAAAAATAGAAAACCTGGAAAATAGACAAATGAGAGATTTGGGAGATGAGCAAATTAGAAATGAATTAGTACAAGCTAAACATGAAATGAATATTTTGGAACAGGAGGAATTAATTAAGAAATTGCAATATACAAAACAAAATTATTTCAAACAGGCAAACAAACCTGGTAGGTGGCTAGCGTATAAACTGAGGAAAGAGAATCAGAAAAGAATGATATATCAATTAGAAGATAAAAACGGAACAATAGAGAGAGATTTAGAGGGAAATAAAGGAAATCGTAAGAGTATTTTGAAGACCTTTACAAGCAAGATAAAGTGGAGTTAAATAAAATAGAAGAATATTTGAGAGAAGGAATTATACATCCGCTACCCGATGATAAAAAGGAGATGCTGAATAAAGAAATAACTTTGAGTGAACTAAAAGAGGTGATTAAAAAACAAAAAGGTAATAAAATGCCGGGTCCAGATGGATTCCCAAGTGAATTATATAAAAATTTAGGAGAAATACTAGATAGCGTAGAAGTCTGCAATGAGGTACTATTGGAGGCTAAAATCCCAGAATCCTGGAAGGAAGCATACATAACATTGATTCGTAAAGAGGGTGCAGATACCAACCAAATAAAAAACTATAGGCCAATATCTCTCCTGAACTCAGATTACAAAATTTTCATGACAGTCATGGCGGAAAGAATAAAAAGAGTGCTCAGTGATAAAATTAATTTTGATCAAAATGGATTCCTACCTGCAAGGCAGATCAGACACAATATAAGAACAGTGATAGATATATTAGAATATTATGAGAATCACCCAGGAGATCAAGTGGCACTGGTTTTCCAGGATGCCCAAAAGGCCTTTGATAATTTAAACTGGGACTTTATGAAAAAAACAGATCAATATGATGAAATCTGGTAGCAACTTTGTAAAAATGCTTAACGCAATTCATGATACCGAAGAGGCGAATGTATTAAAAAATGGTGAGGCCACTAAATCATTTAAAATAGAGAAGGTGTTAGGGTTGTCCACTGTCACCTCTGCTTTTTATTACAATCTTAGAAACATTATTGGATAGAATCAGACGGAATAGGGATATAAAAGGAACCAAAATTAAAAGTCAGGAATATAAATTACAGGCCTTTGCTGACAACTTGGTATTTGTTATAGAGGAACCAAGAGATACAGGACCAATACTAATGCAAGAAATAAACAAATTTGGTAAACTAGCAGGATTGAAGGTTAATAAGGGGAAAACCAAAATGTTAGTTAAAAACATAACAAATAGTAAACAAAAAAATTAGAAGAAATAATGGGACTACAAATTATAAACAAGATTAAATATCTAGGTATTTGGATAAGGGCCAGAACACTAACATTACGGGAAGACAATTATATTAAAATATTGAAACAGATTGAAAAGGATTTGGAAAATTGGAATAAAATGCAAATTTCATTATTAGGCAGAATAGCAACGATTAAACGATTAAATTTTACCTAAAATTCTCTATCTGTTTCAAACAATTCTGATATTATTAGTTAAATTTTTTTTCATAGAATTGGATAAAATTGTGATGAAATTTATATGGGCAGGGAAAAAAGCGAGAATAAAAAAAATGTATTTACAAGATAATAAAAGCAGGGGTGGCTTTGGGCTCCCTGATTGGGAGATCTACTATAAAGTGACTGTATTGGTGTAGATAAGAGACTGGATTAAACTGGGAAACAAAAGAATCTTAACATTAGAAGGTCATGACTTGCAGGCAGGATGGCATTCATTTTTGTGGAATCCGACCAATAAAAACATTCATATTTTACCAGACATATAGTGCATAAATCTCTGATCAAAACTTGGACTGATATCAGAAAGAAATATTATATCAAAATTCCGAGATGGATCTCAACAATGGAGGCAACATTTCATCCAAATGCAATAGACATGGACAAAAAACTTAAATATCACCAAATCTTAGATAATGAGGGAAGATTAAAAACAATACAGGAATTAGAAGCCCAAGGAGTAATGATTGATAATTGGTCCTATTTCCAAATTAAAATGAGATACAACAAAGATGTAAAGGACTATGGAATTGAAACCAAAGATACACAATTAGATAAACTACTTTTGGGCTCAGAGAAAAATTTGATATCCAAATTATATAATTTTTTATTAGAACAGGAATTGGCAGGGGAAATGGTGAAGGGACCAATGGTGGCTTGGGAAAAAAACTTCGGATATAGTATTGATTTGAATGATTGGGAAGAAATTTGGCAGAGGAATCTTACATTTACAAAATCAGTAGCACATAAGGAAAACCAATACAGAATGATGTATAGGTGGCATCTGGCACCCTCTAGATTAGTTAGATTATTTCCGGCAGCAAATCCAAATTGCTGCAAAGACAAAATAGGCACTTATTTTCATCTTTGGTGGACATGCCCTGAAACAAAGAAATATTGGATAGAAATAAAAAAGTGGAGAGAAGAAATTACAAAATGTGGACTGGAGTGGAAACCGGAACTGTTTCTCCTGGGAATGATTAAAGGAGACTATCCTCTCAAAGATAAATATTTGATTATTCATTTATTAACAGCTGCACGGGTCTCTCTAGCGCAATACTGGAAAAAACCTAACCACCTCTATACATTATTATTCAAAAAACATATGAGTGTGCTGAAATGGAGAGATTCACACTTAAATTAAATGGAAAGGAAGATTCAGATTACTATAGGATATGGGACAAATGGTACAACTGGGTGGAACAAAATATAAAAACTCTGAAGAAGAAATGAACCTAGGAAATATAGTATATTTAGTTGGAGGTATGGAACGTATAATTATAATAATGGTTCTTTTTAATATACAGTGAATATGAAGGTTATATAGAGTAGTTAATAGTTGTAATCCAAATTAAACAAACAGTAGAATGTGTTAATCAATATATGCCATTTATAATTAATCTTTGACTAAAATCTTATTTCCAATATGATATCCAAAACAAAATGAAAAAAGTGCTTCGCGCACTATTTATGTACTTTTATCTTGTGTATTTAAACGTTTGTATGTTTTTAATGTTTTGTAAATAAAGTTGTTTTTAAAAGCAAAAAAAACCAACAACAACAATTCTTCAACCAGCACACACTACACAAACAGGTTTGTGATTGCTAGAACTTAAATTTGCAGATAGGTATGTTTTGAGAGAGGTTTTATCTAGAGCCAATGTAAAAATTCCACAAAGCATGAGATTCATAATTGTCCCCATTCTGAGTATATGGATATGATTTGCATTTTGACTATGGTCTCATATCAGGTGCTTGTAAAAGCACACACGTAGGAGCCAAAAGGTTTTAGATGAGTAATTGTAATGGATTTTTAGATACAGATGGATTTAATTTGATGATGGCTTCACATGAATCCATGATACAAATAATTAGCTGCCTCATGATTCTGAGTTCAGATTTACTTCAATATATGTAATCATTTAATAGAATAGAATAGAATACTTTATTGGCCAAGTGTGATTGGACACACAAGGAATTTGTCTTGGTGTAAATACTCTCAGTATTTAATATAGCCACCAGTAAAGGCATTTTGCATAAAATAATGTGGTACAGCTGACTTATTCTACCTGTTGCTTTCCAGAAGTGATGCAATTCTAATTGCTACTGAAAAAGACTATCAGGATCAGGAACATCGGAATATTTGATCAAGAATGGAAAACACAGATTTTAATCTCCACTAAACGATTTTAAGCCATTCCCTAACTGTGATCTAGCACTGGACATTTGTGAAAATATCAAGGGGAGGGAGAAGGGAGAAAGGATACATTGCCTTGAGTGCCTTAGAGAAAAGTCCAGGACCAAGTTAACTTTATTCAGACGTTTCCTTATTTTGCCAAAACAGGCAACCATTATGAGTAATACCTTTCACCTGTTGGGAAAGTACTTTTCAATGACCACCTCATCTGCAAGAAACAAATCTCCCTTCCCCTGTTTTGTTTCTGATGGAGATACATTTAGAAATAGTAAAGCGCAATAAACGATAGTGCATTGCAGCTAAATGCAACACACACCACACACACTAATAAAAGGGTGTTAAACACACACACACACACACACAAACATGCGGGGGGGCAACTGTCATTCTTTGGGGATGTTTAACATGCTAACATACTGAAAGGCAATGAATGGGTTCACTTCGAAAGTGCCTGTTCCTGCACTTCCATCCTCCGTATGGTGAGACCCATCAATTACTTTGCAAAACCTCGGAATCAGACCAGCTAAAGCGATGCCGCCTCTCGGTCACTTACCTGGCGAAGCCCCGCTCTCTCCGCGAAGCTCAGGGGGAGGAAGGGGAGAACCAAGAACCGCAATCCGTCCTCAGCGCCAGCTCTAAAGATAGACGCTCCCCGCGGTGGCTGGAAAGGCTGCGCTCGCTCTGATTGGCTAAAGCGCAGGATGTCCTCATGATCGGGCGTGCGCTCGCTCGACAACACAGGAAGGCCGCAGATTCCTATTGGAGGAAGGAATGGAGTGAGGATGGGTAGGTTTCTGGCGACAACCTATAGTGAGCATCGCTTCACCAATGAGGATAAAGCGGGACGCTGTAGAAAGGTGGCTACCATGGAAACCTCGAGAGTTTCCTTGTTTTGTTTAAAGAAAGATGGCATTTGATAGAAGCCGTGAAGGAATGCAGCCTTTCAAGCCTGTCGTGCGACCTTCTCTGAGAGCATTTGCACCAAGACAAATTCCTTGTATGTCCAATCACACTTGGCCAATAAAGAATTCTATCTATTCTTACATTGACATATTGAATACAATAAAATGCATAGCTTAAGCTACTTGGGCAAACGAAACGTTTTATTTTCTACACACAAAAAAAACAGAGGCTAAATTAATGTTTTTAGAAATCCCAATCTGGGCTGCAAAACTGGCACTGAAGACACACAATTCCTCCAGTCCAGATGCAGCCAAATAAGTTTATGGAGTCTTACCGGCCAAGTTCTAACCCTTTTCCTACTTGAAGTGTGTTTTATTCAGTTCTTCTTGTATCATCTTGTCAAGGATAGTTTTATGGTGTGTAAAGGCTCATCGCTTACTTGTTTTACCATCTGTTTTGATTGACTAGTTAATTATCACTTCTCAGAATGTAAACCTGAAACTTTGTACCATTTTAAAAGGAAGCAGTTATTCCTTTAATTGAGGAATGCCTCTTTCCCAAAATTCATTAACTATATTCAGTGTAGCCAAAGCTTCAAATATCGTAGTGCCAAATCATGCACTAGAAATAAAATCAATATATTATATTAACTATTCCATAATAGGTTTTTGGTATTGCTTCATGAGCTGATGAGATGAAGCTATTTCCCAATGAAAGAACAACTCGAAAAATTAGAATATTGCGCAAAAGTTCATTTATTTCAGTAATGCAACTTAAAAGGTGAAACTAATATATGAGATAAACTCATTACATGCAAAGCAAGATAGTTCAAGCCGTGATTTGTCATAATTGTGATGATTATGGCGTACAGCTCATGAAAACCCCAAATCCACAATCTCAGAAAATTAGAATATTGTGAAAAGGTGAAATATTCTAGGCTCAAAGTGTCCCACTCTAATCAGCTAATGAAGCCATAACACCTGCAGAGTTCAATGGTCTCTCAGTCTGGTTCAGTAGGAATCACAATCATGGGAAAGACTGCTGACCTGACAGTTGTGCAGAAAACCATCATTGACACCCTTCATAAGGAGGGAAAGCCTCAACAGGTAATTGCAAAAGAAGTTGGATGTTCCCAGTGCTGTATCAAAGCACATTAATAGAAAGTTATGTGGAAGGGAAAAGTGTGGAAGCAAAAGGTGCACAAGCAGCAGGGATGACCGCAGCCTGGAGAGGATTGTCAGGAAAAGGCCATTCAAAAGTGTTGGGGACTTTCACAAGGAGTGGACTGAGGCTGGGGTCAGTGCATCAAGAGCCACCACACACAGACGGATCCTGGACATGGGCTTCAAATGTCGTATTCCTCTTGTCAAGCTGCTCCTTGTTAGAATTATTAATCAAACCTATGACTAATTAATATTTAGGGACCGTAAACCTCTGTCTATATATTCAAATTATTATAAAGAAAGTTGAGCCCAGGTAGTTTCAAATCAGAATTTATTGTAACAAGCAGCTCAAACAAACACTCAGAAAGAATATTACCAGTGTCCTTTCTTCCTTTTGGTTTCCCTTCAGGTCTTCTTAGTTTTACAACTACCTATGTAGTTGGAGTTTCTCTGTCCCTTTATCCTTTCAGCTTGATATTTCTTGAGGCTTCTTGATACTGTCTGCCTATGCAGCACAGTTTTCCTTCTGACAGCTTGAGACTCAGAGACAACAGGGACTTCTTAGAGGCAACAGAGATATCTTCAGAGTCAACTGAGGTAAATGGCAGTTAGGCTGTCCCTTTTATAGTGCAGGGACGTGGCTTATAAAACCAGTACTTAGTATGCCATGTCACGCTGCCATTGGTTGATTTGACTTTTCAAATCTAAACATTGTAAAGTGCCCAGCAACTGAAAATCTATTTTCTAACAATCCCCTTCTCTGTGCCTTTACAATAATATATATTGGGCTATATATATACATAGTATGTACAATATACAATATACACAATTGCGACAATGAGAACTCTTTTATTCCCATCTCAGAGTTAATGAGTGGGGTTCTCAGAATGCTTGGATAAGATATTGAAAGCCAGATCTATATCTGGTCTTATCCTTCCAGCTGTGTATATTAGGGAGCCCAGTATAATCCTTTTTATATAGTTCCTTAGAGCACTCAGGTACTTTCTGCATGGTAGGAAAATATAAGTGACCCATATTCCTATGAATACGGTGGGTACTTCCATCATGCTGGGGTTTACTAATTTGTACAATATTGGCATTCCTTGTCCTCTTATCATGGTGCTCTGAACTAAATCTTACAGACTTGTTACCTTTAGATTTATTTACACTATTACAGTTACACCCCTTCTTTGGTTCATATCTTTTGGGTTTTGTTAAGTTTGCATGAAGAGTCAGACGCGAGGAGTTCCAGCAAAGAGTTTATTAGTGACTACAGCTCGAATGGACCCGTCCTGGCTTGGCTACGGCTGCTTCTTATAGCCTGCAGCCGTAGCTGCCAGCCAATGGGAGTGCAGGGTTTCTTCCCGCACTATTTAAACCAATACCATTTGACATTTTACAAGAACAGTTCAAATAAACCAATAACATTCAAACCTACATACATAACACCCCTCCCCACTAGGTTCAGTCCATACCAAACCCCAACCTATCTAATGTATTCCTTTAAATAGGTGGGGCTCTTACATGTGCGTTGAGACCTTCGTGGTTCAGAAGTTTTAACGTTCTCACCCAGTGAGAGGGAAATGTGTCTACTGACATTTCCCTGTTGGGACTCCCTGAGGAAGAAGACCCTGTTAGACTGTTAGAATCTGGTCTCTCCTCCCAACCCATCTCCATTCCAATGTCAGCATCCAAGTCAGGTAGTGATGTGCAATCTTCCACTTCTAAGGATGGATCTTGGCTTTGTGACAGGGTTCGGGATGGTTCCTGTCCAATGGCTCATTACACATGGGGTTGATTCCTGTTTGCTGATTTTCCTCCTGTTCCCTCCTTCCCCTAGAAGAGACATCAGGTGAGGGACCTAGAGAGAGACAGGGCGATGTTCCTGAGGGAACCTGGATCTAAGTTGGTCAATGTGCCTGCTCCAGAGGAGGCCATCCTCTGTTTGTACCCTGTAAGAACGAGGGCCCGTGATGTGAGTTATTTCAGCAGGAATCCACAAAGGTTCACCTATAAGGTTCCTAGCATAGACAGAATCTCCCACACTAAAAGAACGAACTTTGGAAGTGGAATCCAGTGGTGCGTTGGGTGCGTAAGTGGGATGAAGGCGGTCAAGGGAAGACCTAAGTTTCCTGCCCATCAACAACTCTGCTGGGGACAAGTTATTTGATGGGCTAGGAGTGATGTGTTGAACACTAAGAAGTTTTTCAAGCTTCTCAGTGATGTCCTCAGGACCCAGCTGCTGAAGCTTCTCTTTGGTGAAGCGTACCATGCGTTCAGCCCGCCATTGGCGAAGGGTGCCCAGGGGCAGTGAGGGCATGTCTGATGCCCTGTTGAGCTAGAAAGGATTCAAACATGTTAGATGTGAATTGAGGGCCATTGTCAGAAACAAGGACATCTGGTAACCCATGGGTGACAAATAATTTTCTGAGCTGCTTGATGACAGCCTCAGTTGTAGTGGATGTCATGGGAATTACCTCTAGCCATTTAGAGTATGCATCTACTAGCACTAGAAAAGTGTGCCCTCTTGTAGGGCCTGCAAAATCAATGTGGATTCTAGACCATGGGCCCCTAGGACATTCCCATTCCTGTGTGGGGCGTGAGGTGGGGCAGGCCTGACTACCTGGCAATTGGGACAAGATGCTACCCAGTTTTCAACCATTTTGTCAATACCTGGCCACCATACATAACTCCTGGCCAAACCTTTCATCCTTACAATCCCAGGATGACCCTCATGTAACATTTCCAAAACCTCCTTTTGCAGTTTTGCAGGAATAACCACCCTGTTACCCCACAAAATACATCCTCTTAATACAGATAATTCAGTTTGCCTGGACTTAAAAGGTTGGGCAAGGTGAGGTAGATCTTGAAGAGGCCAACCTTTCTTAATCCAGCCCATAACAGGTGCTAATACAGCATCTTTGGTAGTTTCTCTGGCAATCTCAGCAGCATGGACTGGAAGCTTAGCCACGGTCTCCAGGAAAAAGGTGTGAGTTTCAAGTTCAAAGTCCTCCTTGTGGCAAGGTAGTGGGCAACGACTCAGTGCATCAGCATGTCCAATGTCCTTGCCAGGCCTGTGAATCAGTTTGTATGAATAGGCTGCAAGAAATTCAGTCCACCTCAGCATTCTTGGTGACAGGATATTAGGTGTAGGTTTGTCTCCTGCCACAATGCCTAATAAAGGTTTGTGATCTGTAACAATGGTGAATGACCTGCCATACAGATATTCATGAAATTTCTTAACAGCTGCAACAACTGCTAAAGCCTCCTTGTCCAATTGGCTATAATTCCTCTCTGCTTTGGACAAAGTGCGAGAGTAAAATGCAATTGGGGCGTCCCTTCCATTGGGAAGCTTGTGACTCAAAACCCCCCCACTCCAAAAGGGGATGCATCACAAGTCAGAACAACAGGCAAATTCTCAGAGAATTGTATCAACACAGCATCAGACGTGATTAGTCTCTTAATACTGTTAAATGCTGACTGTTCCTTCCGCCCCCAGATCCAAACAGCTTTCTTATCAAGCAGGCGATGTAAGGGCTCAGAAATAGATGCTTTGTGAGGTAGAAACATGTGGTAAAAGTTAATAAGTCCAAGGAAGGCTTGCAAATCTGCCTTGCATCGAGGTTTAGGGGCTTCCTTGATTGCTTTAACCTTGGCATCAATAGGATGGATGCCATGCTTGTCAATCATATACCCCAGGAACTCAACTCTGTCTGTTTTGAGTGTACATTTGTCTTCCTTGACTTTTAAACCCGCTTTTCTGAATCTGGTAAGGACTTCTCTGAGTCTCTCTTGAAGCTGAGTGTCTTTTTCAGCAGAGATTAATACATCATCAAAATAAGGCACTACCCCTGGCAGTCCTTGCAACATTCTTTCCATAAGGCTTTGAAAAATGCCAGGTGCCACGCTTACTCCAAATTGTAGTCTTTTACATTTGAAGGCACCTCTATGAGTCACAATTGTTTGTGCCTCTGCAGTGGCATCATCAACTGTTAATTGTTGATATGCCTGAGCTAAGTCCAGTTTAGCAAATACTGTACCCCTGCCAAGGGAATGGAGCAGATGATGCACAACTGGTACAGGATATGCGCTCTGCTGCAGCGCATGGTTAAGTGTCCCCTTGTAGTCACCACAGATTCTCACTGACCCATCAGCCTTGACTGGTGTGACTATGGGTGTTTCCCATCTGGAGTGGTCAGTAGGCTCTAAAACCCCTTGAGCAATGAGCTTATCTAATTGTGCATCAATTTTTCCTTTAAAGCAAATGGGACCCTCCTGGGCTTAAAACGAATTGGGGCACCTTGGGGTCTAGGCTGAAAGCAATAGGGGTCCCCATATACTTGCCCAGTCCTTCGCTGAAGACCTCTGGAAACTCAGACTTCAAGGACTCTTCCCAGTCAGAACTGCTCACGTGATGGATGCCAGTCACCTCGATGCCAAGTGGCTTGAACCACTCAAGTCCCAGCAAACTTGGGCGATCCTTGTCCACGATGGTCAGGGGCAAACGTTTGGTGTGGCCTTTAAACTGCACGTTGAAATCTCTCGCTCCAACTACTGGAATCTTGTTCCCTTGGTAGTCTTTGAGAGTCAGTGCTTGCTTCTGGAAATGCTTTTTCTGAATTTTGGGAAAGAGTCTGTGGATAGTGTCCCATGACACCATAGATAAATAAGAGCCTGAGTCCACTTCCATTTGGCAAGGCCTTCCTTCAATAAACACCTTCACATGTACTTTTCTGCTTTTTAAGGGTGAAGAATGACCAATAGTGATTGTTTGGTGAGTTTCATTCTTGCCATTTGCTTCTAAATTTCGCCCCATTTTTTCAAGAAAATTGTTGGACTTAAAGTCTTTATCAGGAAATTTCTTCCTAACTGGTGGAGTTCTGGATGATTTGCAGACTCTGGCTATGTGACCCCGTTTCTCACAACGTAGGCAAATGGAGTCAAAGAACTTGCATTCAGTGCGGGGGTGGCCCCCCACAGCCTCTGCAATAGAGCCCTTGCCTGTTTTTCCCAGAGTCTTTTCTTTTCTTCTGCATTCTGAGTTTAAAAATCCCCTCCTCTGCCTCACTGCCATCAGAATCAGAGTCTATTTGTTCGAATGAGCTGTTGTGGATTTTTCCCCATCAGAATGGCTTGAGGCCTGGCTTGAGGCCTTGTTAATCTTTTTCATGGCCGCAGCTGAGGACTTGGTGCCTTCCGCTGAAACAGCTTCTTCAATGGCCTCTTTAAACGTGATCTTAGGTTTCATTAAAAGTTTGCTTTGTAAGACCTTATCTTTTAGGCCTAAAACAAACCGATCACGCATGGCCTCTTCTAAGTTGGTAAAGTCACAAGCACCCCAATGTCCCTTAAACTTGCCACGAAGTCATTAACATTCTCGCTATCCCCTTGATCCCGACGGTAAAATTTGTGTCTCTTAATGAGGCACGATACTTGTGGGGCGTAATGGGCTCTTAAAAGTTTCTCTAAATCGGGCCATTCCATTACCTTCAGCTCTGCAGCTCCCGCTAATGCCTTCGCCATTTTGAAGACTGCCGGACCGCAGTGCGTGAGAAAGACCGCCGTCTTCCGTCTCTCGGGGATGCCGGTGAGATCGTTCCCTTCCAGATACATGTGGAAACGATCCGCATACGATTCCCAGTCTTCCGTCGCCGGATCGAACGGTGCTGGGGGGGTGTTCAGCGCAGTCATCTCGCTCAGTTTCTTGTTCGTCGCGTCGTCTTCTCTTCAGGGCAATCCCATCCTCGTCGCCAGTGTTAAGTTTGCATGAAGAGTCAGACGCGAGGAGTTCCAGCAAAGAGTTTATTAGTGACTACAGCTCGAATGGACCCGTCCTGGCTTGGCTACGGCTGCTTCTTATAGCCTGCAGCCGTAGCTGCCAGCCAATGGGAGTGCAGGGTTTCTTCCCGCACTATTTAAACCAATACCATTTGACATTTTACAAGAACAGTTCAAATAAACCAATAACATTCAAACCTACATACATAACAGGTTTGATCTGAGGCTTTAGCTGGGAGTCATTACTTGGGTCACCAGCATTGGCTTGGTGGGTGGCCTCAGACTCCTTAACCTTTACAATGGGAGAATAGTATGGCAGGTTACCAATTCTCAGAACCTCTCCCATTTTGTGGCCATTCCTGGTTACCTTTGCACCTCCCTTAGAGAAAATTACCTCAACATTATTGTTTTCACTCAATTTGAGAGTGCTAAGGAGGTTGTGTTCCAACCTAGGAACATATAACACACCATTTATCTTTCCAAGCCCAGGTATATACACTGTGCCAATTCCTGTGGCCTTGGTTCTAAACCCATTGGCTACTGTTACATTATAGCTGTGATCCTTTAGATCAGTAAATAACTTCTTGTTACTTGCCATATGTCTGCTTGCACCACTGTCAAGCATCCATAACTGCTTGCGTTGTTTTTCAGTAAGCCTTGGATAGCTGACCTCAGTCATACTTGTAAAGTTACCTCCTTTATTATTTCCTTTGCCCCTTCAACCCCTTCTTGTGTTTGTAGGGTCCTCTTGGGCCCTCCCTAGAGGTGTAGGTGATCTTCTTTTGTTTCTATTAGAGTGTCCCCTTTTACCTGCCCTTGAATAAGTTGTCTGTGCCACACTGGTAAAATTACTTGTTGAATTAAAGTTACCCCTCCTATTAATTTCGTAGCCCCTTCTGCCCCTTCTCACATTTGCAGGGTTCTATTGTGACCTCCCTTTAGGAGTGGGTGATCTCCTTCTATTTCTATAATTAGAGTGTCCCCATTGATCTGTCCTTGGACCTATGAACCTTGGACAGTCTCTCCTAAAGTGTCCTTGTGATCCACAATTGTAGCATTCACCTATTACATTTACCTTGTTAGGGCTTTCAGGTTTTCTAGCAATCCCTCTATCCTTGTGGAAGGCTGCCCTATCCTTCCTCAAATTATATTCAGCTATGAGCTTACCTGTCAGTATTTCTAGTGACACACCATCATAATTGGAATTACCTAGTTGGGAAATAAAATTGTCCCAACTAGCATCCAGTGAATTAATTATGATACTAATTAAACTCGGTTCAGAGACGGGTTCCCCCCTCAAATTCAATTCCTCCCTCATTTTCCTCAATTCACATAGGTGTTCACTCATGTCCATTCCTGCCCTCAATTTAGAAGAATGGGACTCTCTAGAAATTCTGGCAGTGGTGTTGGAATTTTTTGAATTAAACATGTTGAATAACTTTTCCCAAAGTTCACACACTATAAGCTCATGAGGGATGCTTGGGTATAATGCTGGATCAATTGATAGTAATAGTAAGCAGAAAATTTTATGGTGCAGCAAATCAATCTCAATAGACCAGGGCTTGGGAGGGGGATCTAGAAATAAATTTAACCATTTTCTTTCATTAAGACAACCTGTATTTCCCTAGCCCACTCATAGAGGTTTCTGCCAGAAATGCACAGCTTTTTAAAGCTAGCAGGCAGAAGAGTTAAATTTCCTGGTAAATTGTTACATTGTAGCTCTCCTTGGTGCTGATACCCTCTGTGTGCACAGTAAGGCAAGGGACAGCAGGCTTGCTTTTGATTGGCCTGCAAGCTGACAGTTGCTCCTCCCAAGTGGGAGGGGTAGGAGAGCTGTTCTGCGCATGCGTGAAAATCATTTGCCTTTGGACTTCGTTGAGGAAGGAGCTCGTTGGTTGAGCTCTGGAGGCGGGCCTCTGGCCTGCCTCCAGGGCTCCCGACTGAGCATGCGCGAAGGTCATTCGTTGCAGGACGTCGGAGGAGAAGGAGCCCTTCAATGGGGCTCTGCTGGTAAGCCTCGGGCTGACCCCTTGAGCTCCAGCCTCGGCCGTTGAGCTCCCGGGAAGGCCCTGGATGGCTACAGACGCCATGGGAGGAGTTGTCATCACCAGGAACGGTAAGTAGCGGGCCGCAGTCATCCGGAGGGCTTCGGGGAGGGCCACTGTCATTCGGGTGGCATCAAGGTAGACTGCTGTAGGCTGGGAGGCTTCTGCGTAGGCCAGGGTAGACCAGGAGGTGTCCGGGTAGGTAGCGGTAGACCAGAAACCTTCCTGGTAGGCCGCAGTAGACTGGGGACTGTCCAGATAGGCATTGGTAGACCGGGAGCTGTCCAGGTAGGCAGAAGTAGACCGGGGACCATCTGGGTAGGCCGCGGTAGACCGGGGACCGTCCGGGAGGGCTGTAGTAGACCAGGAGCTGGGAGGAAGCAGTAGACCGGTCCCAAACACTGCGGCTAGCATTCTAATAGCCTGGTTGATCTCCAGTTCAGTAGATGAGCTGGTTGGGGTTTGTTGTTGGACCGCCGCGACCGGACTGGTCGCCTGGGCGTGGGTCCAAGCGGTCTGGGCTGGTGACATGTATGGCATGGTTGGGTCCAGCAGTGCCGCTGTCACCAGTGAAGCCAGTCCCTGCACTGGCTGGCCGCATTGGGGTGCTGCAGCGGTAGGTGCTGCCAGAAGAGCAGCCTCCAGGTTGTCGCCATCTTGGCACATCGGATTCCCTGAGGCAGGCAGGGAGGCAGCAGGCACCATTTTAGGATGGGAGATTTGAATTTCCCGCCTTTTAGCCGCCATTTTTTGTGGCGGGAAAACTGAGAGAAACTGCTCTTGGTTTCCCGCGCGCGTGCTTTTAACGGCCAAAGGGGTTTCAGGGCAGGACTGGGTAACCCTTACCGGTCTGTTGCCTTCATGGGCCCCAGTCCTGTCCCTGACCGCTTCTTCCGATGCAATCTTTCTAATTAGATTGCTGAGGTCTATGGTCGGATCACCGCTTACCGATTGTAAGCCGAATGCTCTGAGGAAAGCAGACCTGATTTCCTCTCCCTCATTTAGGCTTCTAGGTGAGATAGGAAGGGGGGTTCTTCTCATCCCGGCTTCTTTGTCCACCGCTGGGTTGGACGTTGCTGGTCGGCTTTCAGTAGGTGCGAAGCGTTCACTTGGAGCCGCGAGTGAATCAGAGGACATGACAGCTGTCAGATTTCTTGCCGCACTGCTTTCTTCTTGTCCATCCAGCATCTGGAACGCTTCAGCTGAAGCCGTTCCAGGCTCTGGTTCTGCTGCTTGTTTTTGTGATGCCATGAGCCTGGCTTTGGCTCTGGCCATCACTCTGTTGCTTTTTCTAGTAGATTTGAGACTGGGCATTTTAATAATTTAAAATATAGACCAGGGGTGGGCAAACTTTTTGACTTGAGGGCCACAATGGGTTCTTAAACTGGACCGGAGGGCCGGAACAAAAGCATGGATGGAGTGTTTGTGTGAACTAATATAAATTCAAAGTTAGATTACTTCACATAGCCTTCTGGGAGAGCAAGAGAACCCTCCACTCTTTCGGCTCCACGGGCCGGATAGAACAGCCGAACAGGCCAGATCCAGCCCCCGGGCCGTAGTTTGACCACGGCTGATATAAACAGTGTTTACCCAACCGTCCTCTGCTACCAATTTGTTAGAATTATTAATCAAACCTATGACTAATTAATATTTAGGGACCGTAAACCTCTGTCTATATATTCAAATTATTATAAAGAAAGTTGAGCCCAGGTAGTTTCAAATCAGAATTTATTGTAACAAGCAGCTCAAACAAACACTCAGAAAGAATATTACCAGTGTCCTCTCTTCCTTTTGGTTTCCCTTCAGGTCTTCTTAGTTTTACAACTACCTATGTAGTTGGAGTTTCTCTGTCCCTTTATCCTCAGAAATATTATTAAGCAGTCTTCAGCCTAGGAATGTCCTTTTCCTTTCAGCTTGATATTTCTTGAGGCTTCTTGATACTGTCTGCCTATGCAGCACAGTTTTCCTTCTGACAGCTTGAGACTCAGAGACAACAGGGACTTCTCAGAGACAACAGAGATCTCTTCAGAGACAACTGAGGTAAATGGCAGTTAGGCTGTCCCTTTTATAGTGCAGGGGCGTGGCTTATAAAACCAGTACTTGGTATGCCATGTCACGCTGCCATTGGTTGATTTGACTAAACATTGTAAAGTGCCCAGCAACTGAAAATCTATTTTCTAACACTCCTGAACAACAAATAACGTCAGAAGCTTCTTACCTGGGCTAAAGAAAAACAGACCTGGTCTGTTGCTCAGTGCTCCAAAGTCCTCTTTTCTGATGAGAGCAACTTTTGCATCTCATTTGGAAACCAAGGACCCAAAGTCTGGAGGAAGAATGGAGAGGCACACACTGCAAGATGCCTGAAGCCCAGTGTGAAGTTTCCACAGTCTGTTTTGATTTGGGGAGACATGTCATCTGCTGGTGTTGGTCCATTGTGCTTCATTAAGTCCAGGGTCAACACAGCCGTCTACCAGGAGATTTTGGAGCACCTCATGCTTCCTTCCGCAGACGAGCTTTATGGGGATGCTGACTTCATTTTCCAGCAGGACTTGGCACCTGCCACACTGCCAAATGCACCAAAACCTGGTTCAATGACCTTGGCATTACTGTGCTTGATTGGCCAGGAAACTCGCCTGACCTAAACCCCATAGAGAATCTATGGGGCATTGCCAAGAGAAAGATGAGAGACAAGAGCTGAAGGCCGCTATTGAAGCATCCTGGTCTTCCATAACACCTCAGCAGTGCCACCGGCTGATAGCTTCCATGCTACGCCACATTGAGGAAGTAATTGCTGCAAAAGGGGCCCAAACCGAGTACTGAGTACATCTGCATGCTTATACTTTTCAGAGGTCTGATATTGTTCTATGTACAATCCTTGTTTTATTGATTGCATGTAATATTCTAATTTTCTGAGATTGTGGATTTGAGGTTTTCATGAGCTGTAAGCCATAATCATCACAATTATGACAAATCACGGCTTGAACTATATTGCTTTGCATGTAATGAGTCTATCTCACATATTAGTTTCACCTTTTAAATTGCATTACTGAAATAAATGAACTTTTGCACAATATTCTAATTTTTCGAGTTTCACCTGTAGCTAAGAAAAAAACAATATCAAAAGACTTTGGAAGAAGAATATAAAAGACTTTAAACAGAGCTACAAAAAGAACCACAAAAGATACGCTTAAAAAACCAAATGGAGATAATTAAGCTTAAGTTAAATATAATGGAAAAAGATGAACTGGCACAACAAATGAAGAGCAAAACATTTTTTTGAAAATGCTAATAAACCTGGAAGATGGCTAGCTTATAATCTGAAGAAGGAGAAAGAGAAGAAATGGATAAGCAAATTGCAGGATGAGGAAGGTACACTATACTAACAAATGGAAAAGAAAAAATATATAATACTGGAGTTTTATAAGAAGCTATATGAGTTTGAAAAAGTACCAGAGGAAAAAATAATACAATACTTGGAAAAAGCCAATTTACCAAAAGTTTCGGAAATGGTGAAGGATATGTTGAACAAAAGAATAACAATGGCAGAGTTACTAGAAGCGATCAAAAGACAAAAAAAATAAAACAACAGGTTCAGATGCTTTACCAGCAGAAATTTATAAAGACTTACAAGACACACCGAGTTTGTTAATGCTAGAGGTGTATAACAAGGTCTAATTAGAAGCCAAGATACCAGTTATGTGGACAGAGGCTTACATTACTTTGATTCCAAAAGAAGATTTAGACCTAACACAAATAAAGAATAACAGGCCAATATCCCTATCAAATGCAGATTATAAAATATTTGCTTCAATAATTGCTGAAAGATTAAAAAGATTTTTGATTGAGTTTATACATTCTGATCAAAATGGATTTTTACTTAAGAGGCAAATTAGAAACAATGTCATAATAATTTTAGACACATTGGAGTATTATGAAGTACATAGTGAAAAACAACTAGCATTCATTTTTTTTTGGATGCCCAGAAAGCATTTGATAATGTAATTCGGCAATTTATGTGGCAACAATTCAAATGCACGGACTTTGGCGAAAAATTTATAAATATGATGAAGGCAATCTACACACACCAAAGAACTAAAGTGATGGTGAATGGAGATGTGACAGAAAAATTTTATATAAAAAAGGTACGAGACAAGGCTGTCCATTATCCCATTATTCATTTAACACTAGAAGTTTTAACTAGAAATATTAGACAAGACCCAGAAATAAAAGGAATGGAGATCAAAAAAGAAAAATTTAAATTACAAGCATTTGCAGATGATTTAGTTTTTATATTAGAAGAACCATTAGAAACTGATTCTAAATTAATAGGGAAAATTGAGGAATATGGAGAAGTGGCAGAGTTGAAAATCAATAAAGAAAAAACCAACATAATAGTTAACAACCTTACAGATAAACAGAAAAAAGAATTGACTGAGAAAATAGATCTTCAGATAGTAAAGAAAGTTAAATATTTAGGCATCTATTTAAGAGCAAGATGTGCAACAAATAAAGCTGATAATTATATAAAACTAAGGCAACAAATTAAGCTGGATTTGGAGAAATGGAAGAATCTACAATTAACTTTGATAGAGAGAATAGCCACTATAAAAATGAATATATTACCAAAACTACTTTTTTTATTCCAAATGTTTCCGATAAAAATAGAGAATTTTTTTTTGAAGAACTAAATAGAACCATCTTGAAGTATATCTGGCAAGGGAAAAAAGCAAGAATAAAACTGAAAATGTTACAGGAATCTAAAAACAATGGGGGTTTTGGACTATCAGATTGGAGGTATATTATCTAGCATCTGCACTTACATGGGTAAAAGAATGGATAAATTTGAAAGCTAGAAGATTATTAATATTGGAGAGACATGATCTCCAATTAGGATAGCATGCTTTTTTATGGTATGGAAGGAGTACGATATATAGATATTTTCAAAGACACTAATGCGAGGAATGCTTTGCTTCAGGTATGGGAGAAAATTAAATTATAAAACTATAATTTACTATACTTTACTATACTATAATTAACTACCAGTCTGGCTCTCCACAATGGAAGCATTGATACATCCAAATCTTATTAATTTGCAAAAAATGTATTTTATAAAGACATTTTAAATGATGATGAACTTAAAACTAGACAACAGCTACAAAACCAAGGGACGGACTTAGCTTGGTGGCCACATCTGCAAGTAGAATCAAAATACGAAAAAGATGCAAAAACATGGGGTTTTTACAAAGAGCCAACAACACTTGATATTATTAGGGACAGATGAAAAACTGATCAATATATATATATAATTACTTATTAAGTTATAAAATGGAAGAGAAACAAATCAAAGAAACAATGATGGGCAAATCTTTTTGGTTATACTATAGAATTAGATAAATGGCAAAAACTTTGGGATAGGAACTATAAACTGACAATGGCTACTGCATACAAGGAAAATATCTACAAAATGTTTTATAGGTGGCACTTGCCACCAGCAAGAGTAGCAAAAATGTTTAGCAATATGTCTGCCGAGTGTTGGAAGTGTAATCGGACCCCAGGTACTTATTATATGTGGTGGACTTGTATGAAAGCAAGAAAATATTGGACAAAAATATGTAAGTGGTTGGAAAAGATGATCAAGCAACATATAGATATGAAACCAGGAATATTTTTGTTGGGTATAATGCCGGAGGGCTATGATAAAGGGATTATATATCTAGTTTTGCATGTACTAACAGCAGTAAGGATTGTATTTGCATAATACTGGAAAAATGAGAACACTTCATCAGATGAGGATATAATTCGGAAAATATTGGACTGTGCAGAGATGGATAAATTGACATTAAAAATAAAGGGCAAAGGAGATACAGAATATTACTTAACATGGGATAGATTTTACGAGTGATCAGAGATAAGAGGTAGAAAGTAGATGAAGAAAGATTTTTATGCATGAACTAAATATAAAGGTCTATAATTATAAATATGCCAATATAACCAACAGAACTACAAATAAGCTAAGAGAAATCTAGTTAAAACTATTCTGTTACACTATTACTATTGTTACTAGTATATATGTTAATATTTCTTTTTGTTCTCTTTTTGCTTTTCTGTAAATGATATGCCCTGATAATACACTGTATTCAAAATGTTTATGAATATATATATATATACTAAAAAAGAAAGAACAACCAGATAAAAAGCTACACCAAACTTGGAGACTTCCGGTTGGGCGCCGTGTCGACACAGACCAAGGAGCGGGTCGCCACTCTGAAGGATCCAGATTTCTATCGGCTGGAGGCTCCCTGGAGCGTGTCGAATCCTGGAGGGGTAGGCATTCGAAAATGGGAAGACTTGGTGATTTCGGGATGGTGCCGCGAGCCTGGAGACGGCAAGGGAAACCCCAGAATCCAGCGTTAGAAGAGGGAGATCGCTACAATCGGAACCCTAGATGTGGCAGCCTGGCAGATCAAAAAAGAAGGAAGTCGAAAATAAAGAGCAACAGTTTATTATTTATTTATTAATTAATTCGACTTGTATGCCGCCCCCTCTCCGAAAGGACTCGGGGTGGCTCACAGCTAAAAATACAACAATAAATAAATTACCTAAAAACATATTAAACAATTACAAGCCGAACTGGAATTAAAAACCCCAAAGTTAAAATAAACAAACCCCCAGAGAGTCAGCACAGCCCGGATTGTAGAAACAGCCAGGTTTTTAACTCGTGGCGGAAGGTGCGGAGATAGGGAGCCAGCCGGAGCTCTGGCGGAACAAGATTCCATAAAGTGGGAGCCTCCACAGATTAGGCCCTCCCCCGGGTCACCACCAAGCGACATTGAGTTGCGGACGGCACCCCGAGGGGACCCCGTCTGTGCGCCCATACAGGGCGGTTGGTATTTGATGCTGGGAGGAGTCGTTCTCGTAAATATCCTGGACCCATGCCATGTAGGACTTTGAATGTTAAAACCAAAACCTTGAATCTCACCCGGAGGGCAACCAGAAGCCAATGCAGGCCGCGCAGGAGGGGTGTAATATGGGAGTATCGGGAAGCTCCCATCGCTACCTGCGCGGCCACATTCTGCACCAGCTGAAGCTTCCGAGTGGTATGCAAGGGCAGTCCTAAATAGAGAGTGTTACAGTAGTCGAGTTGGGAGACAATGAGCACCTGAGTGATTGTGCGCAGGGCATCTCGGTCCAGATATGGGCACAACTGGCAAACCAGCCGGAACTAGGCAAAGGCTCCCCTGGCCACGGCCCCCACCTGCTCCTCCAATTTGAGCCGTGAGTCCAGGAGGACCCCCAGATTCCGTGCCCTGTCCATGGGGGGTAACACCTCCTCCCCCATGACCAAAGATGGAACCTCCGAACTGGACCGAGATGTCGGTATGCACAACCACTCTGTCTTGGCTGGATTGAGTCGAAGCATGTTCCTGTCCATCCAGATCCGCACCGCTTCCAAACAACAGGACATCACGGAGAGAGCATCATTGATGTGGCCTGGGGTGGAGATGTATAACTGCGTATCATTAGCATAATGATGATAACTCACCCCAAAGCCACGGATGATCTCACCCAGAGGCTTCATATAAATGTTGAACAACAGAGGCGAGAGGACCGACCCCTGGGGTACCCCACAAGTGAGAGACCTCAGAGTCGACCTCTGCCCCCCTGCCAACACTGTTTGCGAACGTCCCGAGAGGTAGGAGGAGAACCACTGTAAAACAGTGCCTCCCACTCCCAGCCCCCCGAGACGCCGCAACAGGATACCATGGTCGATTGTATCAAAAGCCGCTGAGAGATCTAACAGGACCAGGACAGAGGAAAAACCCCTGTCCCGAGCCCTAGAGAGATCATCAATCAGCGCAACCAATGCTGTTTCTGTGCTGTACCCGGGTTGGAAGCCCGATTGGTATGGATCCAGGTAGTCCGCTTCCTCCAGGAAAAGTGGCAATTGCTGCACCACCACACTCTCAACAACCTTCGCTAAAAAGTGAAGGTTGGAGACCAGACGAAAGTTGTTCAACACAGCTGGGTCCAGGGCAGGCTTCTTCAGAAGGGGCCTCACCACCGCCTCTTTCAAGGCGGCAGGGAACAGCCCTTCCCTTAACAAAGCATTGACCACTGCCCGGAGCCAGCCGCGCGTGACCTCCCTGGAGGCATAAACCAACCAGGAAGGGCACGGGTCCAATAAACATGTGGTGGAACTCAGCCGCCGCATGATCCTGTCCACTTCATCCTCAGAAACAGGATTGAACTCAGTCCAGATTACATTAGCCAGTCCACTCGCATCCCCTTCCTCAGACCACTGCAAGTCTGAGTGCAACCCTTCCCAGATCTGAGCGATTTTATCCTGCAGATACAGACCAAATTCCTCAGCTCTGCCCCGCAGACGGTCCGCCACCTCCCCCAAGAGGGAACAGGCGACCCCAAACAGGGCGGCTGGGCGATTATCTGCGGATGCTATGAGGGCGGAGAAATAAGACCTCCTTGCCGCCCCCACAGCTGCCAGGTAAGTCCTAATATGGGCTCTTAACTGGGCTCGGTCGGATCCGGAGTGGGTCGCCCTCCACCTACTCTCTAGTCCCCTTCTACGATGCTTCATCCCCTGGAGCTCCTCGGTATACCAGGGAGCTGACCGGGATCTGCGCCGAGTAAGGGGACGCATGGGGACAACCCTGTCAAGAGCCCCCGTGGCCGACTGTTGCCAGGCAGCCGCAAGGACCTCGGCAGGGCTGTGGGTGAGGGATGCAGGAAAAAAACCCAGTTCTGCCTGGAACCTCTCAGGGTCCATCAGGCGCCTGGGGCAGAACCATCTAAGTGGCTCCTCATCCCAGCGGGGTGGGGCGGCTTGATGGAGGACCAGCCATAGGAGATAGTGGTCTGACCATGGAACGGGATGGATAGCTGTAACACCATCCCCCAGGCCACTACACCACTGCTCCGAGACAAAAACGAGGTCGAGCATGTTGCCCCCCTCATGAGTTGGGCCATCTATTATCTGGGTCAGACCCATGGACTCCATGGAGGCCATAAATTCCTGGGCCAAACCCGACGCCACCCCCAAGGAGGGCAGGTTGAAGTCACCCAGAACTATAAGCTCTGGGAACTCCACTGCCACCCCCGAGACGGCATCGAGCAGCTCAGGCAGGGCAGCTGATACACAGCTGGGGGACAGGTATGTAAGCAGCGCGCCCATCCGACCCATAGGCCCAAACCTCAAGAGGAGGGACTCTTCGGAACAGGGACCTCCCTTGGAAACAGGGTCTCCCAAATAACAACAGCCACCCCTCCACCCCTTCCCTGGGGTCGAGACTGGTGCATAACCCGGAAACCTGGGGGGCATATATCAACCAGAGGGACTCCACCCTCTGGCCCCAACCAGGTCTTGGTGATGCATGCCAGGTCCGCGGCCTCCTCCTCAATGACTTCACGGAGGAGAGGTGCCTTGTTAACCATGGACCTGGCATTAAAGTACACCAGCCGGAGCCCAGGGGTTCTAGATCCCGAAATCCCCAGGAATTGAGAAGAGGCTGAGGGGTTGGAGCGTGCCACAGCTCGGATGCAGCGGGGACGCGCTCCCCTAACATGATACGGCCCCCCTCCTCATCAGCTCCTACCCATTCCAACCACCCTGGGAATCGTAGCTCCCACTATTCCGCCCGGAGTCCCGCAGGCCCCCTCATGCACCCCCCAACCACGGCCCTGACTCGGGCTGCACTGAGCTCCTATAAAACCCCCTCCTTTCCCTAACCCCCTTAATAATTGGGTCAAAAATTTAACTAACGAGGGCCTGGAACCCCCCTTCTACCCTTCCCAGGACCCCTACTCCAACCCCTACCAGCACTATGCCAACTCTCTGGGTTCTATAACCCATCCTTGAGGTATGTTGTAGAAAGTCCGGCGGGCCAAACCCGGGAGTGAGGGGACTCCCATAAGGCCCGCAAGTCCGTTGATGAGTAGACCCACATGGTATTATATTGTACATATAAAGGGAGGGGTCGAAGGATGGAAAAAGTCCGTATATCCAAGATGTTAAACCACCCGGTCCAGTCCTAACATCCATGCTACAGCCAGATGGTCCCAGGAAATAAACCAGGATTGCCCTCTCACCACAATCCAGTGGGCTGATGGTAAAGGCCCTCATCCGGGCCGGCCACCATGCTCTTACCACAGGGCTGCCAGGCGAGCAAGTCAGGACAGCAAGATGACGGCAGAAGTTAGTTACGGGGGGTGGCAGGCAATCCCAACCCACTACCCTCACACAGCAGGGGGCAGGATGCATCCACACCCCTCTCACTAACCTCATCGGGTGAAAAAGAGGGGGGAGGGGGGGAAATGGCCCCAGCACATCGACCCAGGGTCTGCAACCAGATGGCCAAACATAAAATACCATCTGGTATCCGCAAACCCAAGATGGCAGGTGTCGAAGAATGGTAGCCAGACTCTCTAACCCAGGCCAAGATGAATAAGCCATGGGAAAAGAGGAAGGCAATACAAACAGGAGGCAAAAAGGAGGGGGGGTGAGGGCAGCCAACACAGGTCTAAAAGGTCAGTTGGAGCAGAGCAAATGACCAGGAGGCCAGGCCTGGCAGCAACCTCGGGGCCACACCATCTCCACCTCCTGGCCCAACATCATCGCTAGCCGGTCTGCCACCTCCGCCATCGCTGCTACTGCCACCAATGCCGCAGTTGCCAGCATCCATGGCAGCACCGCCGCCCCAACCATCATCATGCCCCCAACGTCCGGCCTCGGACCGCTCTCTCCTTGCCACCGCCGCCGCTGCCACCAACGGCTCCACAGCAGAGATCCCGGCCGAGATTGGACGCCAGAGTGGAGACCAGCACCCTCCGCCGATCCCCACACTCCTTGCCTCGTCAACCCCGACACGCTGTTCTTCTGGGCGCAGCGTGCCATCTTCGAGGCACACCAGGGCCTTGAGTACTGGGAAGGTGAAATAAAAGAAAACTTTCTGAATTGAATAAAAGGAATTTTGGAACTTGAAACTTGCAGGGTGGCAGAATTATTAGAACTACTGGAGACAGAAAGACTTTCAGCTTTTTGCTGACTAATGAAAGGTGGAAATGGAAGAATGGAAGGGTGAGACAGCAAATCTAATTTTGTAGTGGGAGACTGAGAGTGGTCTTTTCTAGATAAACAATATTGGACTTTGTGGATATTCTCTTCTTGTTTTCTTCTTGTTGATATATTGGATAAGGAAGTAAAGAGGAATTAAGAACTGTATACTAAGAAAGAATTAAGGAATAAGAAGATCAAGAAAAAGAACCCTTTAGAATATTACATGACTTTGCAGTTTTAGAGAACCTATTTTGAACTGGACATAAAACATAAAATATAAAACATATAAACTGCAAAAAGACATATATCAAAGCTATATATATGAGCACCAACTTAATACTATTGGAGCATAAATAATGTACAAATGTTATGTTATTTAAACATTGATCAATTCTTAGTGAATATTGAACGTTGAACTGAGTGAAAGATTGTGTAAAATATAAGGTATGAAATTTATTTGTTGATAATAGTATAGACTGATAATATATAAGAGATTAAGAAAAATAGATACTTATATTTAGGCTAGATCAATTTAAAATGGAGAATTGATTATAGATAAGAATATAAATACTTTAATGAAATGGTTAATATATGTTGAAATATAACTAAGGTGGAGTTTACTTTAATGAACATAATAGAAATAAGATTAAGATATTGATGAGTTTAATTTTGATAAGGAAATAAAGAACAAGAAGTGATTTAGAAGAGTTATATTAGAAATTGTGTAATTAACAAGGAATACTAGGGTTAGATGATGTACTAAATATATAGCAGAACTGAGCAGGAGAGGAAAATAGTATATTGTCTAATTGATGGTGGATTGGAAAGGGCTGTTGCATATAGTGAAAATGACAACAACGACAATTACAAGTACAAAAGCAGGGGAAAAAATTACGACAATGGCTTCACCAGGCGGGCAGAGATCACTAGATGTGATGCTACTGGCAGAAAAGATGACATCAACCCAAAGCCTTCAGACGGTCCAGACAACCCTCAATATGATGCAAGAAATGATGGTCAAGACTCATGAACTAATAGCTAGAAACCATGATGATATGAAAACAGAGATGAGAACTGAAATAGGCAAAGTAAAAGATGAAATACAAAGCCTGAATAACAAAATTGGAATGATGCAGGAAAAAGTGTTAAAAAATGAACAAAAAATAAATCTTGTAGAAGCAAAAGCGGAGGAGGTAGAGAAGAAACTGGAAGATAATGAACAGACCTGGAAAGAACTTTATAGTGAACTATACGAATCGATGACCTATATGGAACTAGAAAAGGCATCTTTCCACCTCAGGTTCCAAAATGTGGTGGAAGATAAAAAAGAAGATATACGCATGGTGATGATAGATTTGATAGCGACGGCTTTACAAAAACCAAAAACAGAAATTGAAAATGAGGTGGACGAGATATATAGGGTATATACCCACAATGCAAGAAAACATAGATTGCCAAGGGAAGTTCATGTTCGTTTTGCTAGGAAGTCAACACGAGACCTGCTTTATACTAAAACTAGGGATGACCCTCTTGTTACAAAGATCATGAAGTGATCACATTAAAACAAATCCCTAGAAGAGTTAGGGAACAGAGGAGGGGCTATCAATTTCTATCTGTACAACTTATTAGAAACGCTATACCGTTTAGATGGCTTATACCAGAAGGCCTACTGGTCTCATGGCAGGATAAAAAATACAAAATAGATTCAATAGAAAAAGCAAAAGAATTTTATGATAGATATATAGGACCAGAAGAAAAACGTGACAATAGAGACATCTCAAAGAGAAAGAACAAGGAGGAACAATCTTCAAATCCCAGTGAAGAAAAAGACGACAACAAATTGAGAAGAAGAGACCCTAGAACCAGAAACGAAATGAAACATGCTCTCCACAACCAATGATAAAGACAAAGAAATTAATCTAATTTCAGTTAATATTAATGGCTTAAACTCGCCTTTAAAAAGAAAGCAAACCTTTGAGAAACTTAAAAAACAGAATGCTGATATAATTTGTATTCAAGAAGCACATATTGTAGATAGTCAACTAGATCTATTAAGAAATACAGATTTGGGGGAAATGTATTCGGCATTCACAAATAAAAAAGGGGGGGTATTGTGGTATATATAAAAGATTGGTCAAACATAAACAAGTATATAAAGACCAAGAGGGAAGAATGCTATTTATGGAAGTATTTATACATCAGAAAAAAAAACACTACTATCTATAATATATGCCCCAAATACTAACCAGAGAGATTTTTACTATAAACTTCACCAAAAGATAATAGAATTCGAATATGATAATGTATGTATTATAGGGGATTTTAATGTAATCTCAGACAAAATTAAAGATTATAGAACTGGAGGGAAAAAAAAAGAAAGGAGTACTCTCCCCACGTCATTTCAAAATATGGTAAAGGAGTTAAATCTCAAAGACGCGTGGAGAGAAATAAACCCAAATAAAAAACAATACACTTTTTTTTCAAATTCACAAAAATCATGGTCTAAGAATAGATCATGTATGGATGGGCTCTGGCCTAATGGAAAATATTGGAAAAGTTGAGATTGGGATAAATATATGGGCGGACCACAACCCTATACATATTCAATGGTAGGGAAAAAAAATTAGGAAGATGGACTTTTAACAATGCCATATTAAGGGATAAAACATATTGAAATGATAAAGAAGGAATTAAGTATATTCTTTGAAATAAATAAAAGAGAACAGACCTCTTTACAAAATCTTTGGGACACGACTAAGGCCTATGTGAGAGGCCTAACCATAGCATATAATATAAGAAAGAATAAAGAAATGAGATACCAACAAAGTTCATGGAGGGAGAAATTAAAAGAACTAGAAATAGCTAGACAAAAAGATTTGAACAACCCGAGGATTAAAAAAGAAATTGATATATTAAAACACAAAATAAATCTAAGTACACAGGAAGATATAGCTTGAAAAATTAAATTGACCAAACAAAATTATTTCGAAAATGCGAACAAGCCTGGAAGATGGTTAGCTCATAAAATCAAAAAAGAGCAAGAAAAAAGAACAATCACAACCCTACAAGATCAAGAAGGGAACCCATATACCCAACCCCCCAAAAAGAAAGAAATAGCAAAGGAATTCTTTACCAAATTATATAAACAGGAGGAAAAACCAGGGAATATCATTGACCAATATTTAGATGAAAAGAACTTACCAGAAATTCTAGATGAAGAAAACCAGTATTTAAACAATAAAATTACCATAGAGGTTAGAAAAGCAATTGGAATACAAAAGACAAACAAGACACCTGGACCAGATGGAATTCCTTCAGAATTTTATAAGGAATTTCAAGAAGTGTTAGAGGAGTTATTGGTCGATCTCTATAATGAGGCGCTGGAAAGTGCTAAGATACCTAAAACGTGGATGGAAGCCTATATTACACTTATACACAAGGAACAATCAGACCCCTCAAAAATACAAAATTATAGGCCAATATCTTTATTAAACGTTGATTGTAAAATAATGGCTTCAATTTTAGCGGAAAGATTAAAAAGGATATTAAGCGGAGCAGAATGGTTTTCTGCCACACAGGCAGATAAAAACAAATACGAGAATAATTATAGATATACTAGAATATTATGAGGTACATACGACCCAACCGGTGGCAGTGATTTTCGTGGACGCCCAGAAAGCATTTGACAATTTGAATTGGAACTTCCTTATAAAACAATTAATAGGTATGAAATGTGGTAAAAAATTTATAGGATTTATTAAACAAATATATAATACTCAAACAGCAAAGGTATTAATAATTGGGGAAAGTACAGAAGATGTAATGATAAACAAAGGGGTTAGGCAAGGATGCCCTCTAGCTCCATTATTGTATATATTGGCAGAAGAAATACTTTTAACACAAATATGGCAGAACCAGGAAATTAGAGGGTTAAAAATTAAAAAAGGAATACAAACTTCAGGCGTTTGCTGATGACATGGGGTTTATAGTGGAAGAACTGATACAGACTGGCCCCAAATTACTACGGGAAATAGAAGAATATGGAGAGGTCGCAGGATTAAAAGTTAACAAAGACAAGACAAAAATCTTGACAAAAAACTGTACAAAGGAACTTAAGGAAGAATTAACAAACATATTAGGTATTCAGACAGCTAACAAAGTAAAATATTTAGGGATCTGGTTAACGGCTAGGTGTTCATCAATAAGAAAAGATAACTATGACAAATTAATATCACAAATAGTTAAAGATTTAGATATTTGGTCAAAATTACAATTATCATTGCTGGGGCGCAACTCAACAATAAAAATGAACATTTTACCGAAACTGTTGTTCCTATTTCAAACTGTGCCAGTCAGGTTGGAGAAGAAATGTTTTGTAGATTTAAACAAACATATTTTTTAAATTTATATGGCAAAAGAAAAAACCCAGAATCAAATCTAAAATATTGCAAGATGCCAGGAAGAAAGGAGGGTTTGGCCTCCCAGATTTTGAACTCTATTATGAAGCAGCAATAGAGAATTGGCTTAGGGATTGGGCTACATTAGAAAAAAGGAGAATATTAACATTAGAGGGCTTTGATCTCCAACTTGGCTGGCATGCGTTTATGTGGGACGAAAAGTATAAGCATCACTCATATTTTAGAAGGCACCACGTGAGGAATGTGTTATCCATTGTTTGGGAAAAATGAAAAGGAATTACTAGCTAAAAGTCCCACTCTGGATATCCACCTTGGAAGCAGTAACTCACCCAAATGTGATGGAATATGACAATATACTTAGATACAAAGACCTACTATATGAAATGGGAGAGCTTAAGAATAAAAATCAAATAAAAATACAAGGGAAAGAGATATCTTGGTGGCCCTTTTTACAAATCCAAACGCACTATAAAAAAGATAGACAACAATTTGGCTTTAACATGACTACTCAAGAATTTGATAAAATATGGTTGGGAGAAGAAAAGAAATGAATTAGCAAAATATATAGATATTTTTTAAACCATAAATTAAAAGAAGAAACAATTACGGATACGATGATAAAATGGGCCAAAAATATGGCCCATACTATTGAATCAGATAAATGGGAACATAATTAGCAAATGAATTACAAATTGACCTTATCTGTAGCATATAAAGAAAACTTATATAAAATGATGTATCGTTGGCATCTACCCCGGTCAGATTGGCAAAGATATGTACCAATTTATCGCCCAAATGTTGGAAATGCAATCATCCACAAGGAATATATTTTCATATGTGGTGGACATGTCCATTTGCTAAGAAATATTGGCGAAAAATAAAAAACTGGATACTAGGTATGACAAAACAAAATTTAAAACTAGACCCTGAGATATTTCTCTTAGGTATGATCAATTTGAAAATGGAAAAGAAATATTACTATCTAATTCTTCATATTATAACTGTGGCTAGGATAGCCTACGCACAGAACTGGAAATTGTCGTCACCCCCCTCAGATGACATTGTAATTAAAAAGATTCATGAATGTGCCGAAATGGACAGTTTAACTAAGATATTAAAAAACAAACAAGACAGTGAATATTATGAAGTATGGAATATATGGTACAAATGGATAAAGGAAAAGTAATATAAGATATTCTGAGGAGATAAGGAAGAGATAGACGTGTAACTGATAGTAATGATATAGAGAAATTTATCTATTAAAAGAACGAAGAAGCTACTTTGACAAGGTAGATCACGTTATATTATATGAGGAAGAGTATAACCAATGCTCAAATAGGTTGTAAAATGTATATATATGTACATATATATATCTGTTGTTTTGTCTGTCTGTGTGTGTTTTTAATTCTTTTCTCTTGAATAAAATTTATATTAAAAAAAGCTACACCAAACTTGAGAAAAGCAAGTATGTAAATTTTTATTAAAGAAAACTTTGGGTCAAATTTAACACATCCAGAGGTTTCATATATTTCTTGTACAAATATGTTCACATATAATACAGTAATTAATAGCAACTAACAGTTTTAAATACTTACACAAACTTAAAATTGCTACACAGGAAGAGTTTTAAATGCCATGCAAGTAAAATAACCTTATACATTCATTTTATTCCATAATTACCATGCCCAATTACAATTAAATCATCAAAACGTAAGAAAGGGATCTTGCTGAATACGAATCATCAATATAAGTTAAAATACTTTTTAATTGAGTTTTGTGTAGTATCAGTTTCACGGCACTAGTAAATATCAAAATATACACCTCTGCTTTACAATGTAGTACTGGCACATTTTGGAATACCATGCCAGTTATAAATAATATCAGTAAGTCCCTAACAAATATGAATAAATTTATAACTAGGCAAACATTTGTAATGTAACCAAAGATGAATGAGAAAAGGTAATGCAGACATAAAACCTACTATTCATGGACATTTTACACCCCAAAATCTTTATTTTTTTTTACTTTCACCAGAACACATTACTTTATGTTCTACTAGGAAAAACAATCTATAGTCAATCATATGGGAGATGTGATTGGCTCTTAAGAAAATGAGTTTTGTCTAGAAATCCAGCAAATAAGGTCCATACAGTTTTGTACATCTCCAATAGATGCAGCCTACTGTGGAATAATGCTACACTTTGCTTCAACCCGGAATAATCTTCATTTTAAACCTTAATTGCAGTTTCCAACATGTCTCAGTGCACAGCTACAAGTTGAGAAGTGCTTGGATGCTTCATCACTTCAACACTACTTGTTAAAGCTTGCTTTTAAGTGCATAATCAAGAGGGAAAATATCTGCACCAATTCACAATGGTTTGTCTATAACAGTCACACCTAGAAAGAGAGATGCAAGAGATCAATTCTTTGTATGGAACATTCCTAAATAATGTTGGAGAAGATTTATTCACAAATGCTTCATATGCATGTAATACTTGTCATGAGTACCATCTTGCTGAAAACAGGATACTAAGCCTGAAAAAGTATAAGCTATCCAAATCCACAGACTTCTCCACAAAATCTGGTGTCAAAATGATAAATTATGCATTGTGATATCACAATATGCATTTTGACATTTACCTCTCTCTTTGCCCCACCACAACATCATTGATTCCACAATTATTAACTTATTTTGCACCATATGCTACAACTGGTAAGACTTCCATTTAAAACGTGAAAGGTCTTGTCTATTCTGCTAATGTCATCGGGGGTGGGATTCTACCAGTTCGCACCTATTCGCTAGAACTGGTTAACATTCTAAGCAGTTCGGAGAACCGGTTGTTAGAAGAAATTACTGGCCTAATCCTGTAAGGAAGGCAGGAAGGAAACATTCTGGTGTCGCTTACAGAAACTGCCTCTCTGTTAACCCTTATTACCTTCTTGGCAGGACTAGACTGCCTGTCTCAGGAACTTCTCTGGAGTTTTTTCCCCCCTCATTTGCTGGTACTTTGCTTGTATGGAGTGACCATTCAAAGTTACAATGGCACTGAAAAAAAGTGACTTATGACCATTTTCACACTTACGACTGTTGCAGCATCCCCACAGTCATGAGAGGTCAGGTGAGGAGATGCGTGCCTCGATGTGAGTGATATTGAGTTGGCCATGCCCAGCCAATAACATGACCACCAAGCCATGTCCATCAACTTACCCACGCCCACAGAACCGGTTGTTAAAAAATTTGAATCCTACCCCTGAATGACATTGCTATACTTCCTTCCATTCCCCAGATGCTCAAAATAGTGGCGATGATTATGATGATGATAAAGCAATTCCTAAGCTGGAAAATACACCAATTTTTCTTCTAGAAGAGAATAGTATTTTGCAAATTTATTTTTCAATACCTGCATAACTTCTTCCTGTACTCATACATGATGATACAACTGTCCATTTATCTGTCATTGGGTTATAATATTCCACTGTGGCCAAGTTACAAGAGCCATCATCTCCTCCAATCACGTACAACAGTCCATTCACAGCAGACACCCCTAATATGAAAAAGAAATAAAACATCACTTGGTTGCTCACTAGCCAGGCAATATTTACCACCGTAGTTTAGTTTTAGAAGAAAAATAGGAGGAACAAAAAACAACTACAACAACAATGATTGAACAACAATGAGTATATATTCCACCTCATTCCCAGCACCTCAGGGTGGCTTAAAGTTTACAGCACAAAAGAACAATGATGGGAAAGAAAACAAACCCAGAGGAAAATAAAAAAGGAAGAAAGGGGCATCAATTGTGCTTGCCAAATAATAATCTATGCTGTGCTGATGACACTTCTTTGATAGCCAAAAATACAAAGGTTCTGGAAGCTTTAGTAATAAAAATCAAGGTGCAAGTATAAACATGAGACTAAAAATAAATACAAAGACCAAATTATGACAACAGGTACAACAAGTACCCAGCCTTAGAATTGAAAGTAAAGAACTGAAATAAGAGATAGCTTCTGCCTTTTAAGATGAACCAAAAACAGTAAAGGAACAGGCAGTCAAGAACCACACAGACAAATGAACAAACTAATTTGGACTTCTCACAAGAGCCATAAATGACCAAGCTCAAATTATAGAGGGGTTAAAATTCCATTAGGTTCATGTGGAATGATTAACATTGCTAAAATGATTACTATTCCCTGTCTCCAACTGACTGATATTTAACAGCATTCTCATATTAATTTCAAGTAGATATTTTATTCAGATTGATAAACTATTGAACTATTGATAATCTTTTAATGAAAGATTATCTTGGTTTGATTTTAACTGAATTTTAAATTTCAGATCCTCATTTACCGTTTTAATATTTTATACTGCATTTTATTCAATGTCTACAATCATCTTTGGAGAGATGGATGGCAGGAAATTTGACTGACAAACAAACAAATAAATAGGAAGTTTATATTATAATCTATATGCAAATTCAGAATTGAAGTTATAGGTTTCATTGGAATGGTTTTTTTCTGATAGGATCTTGGGTGAACATATAGCAAAGTGTTCATTTCCTAATTTGAGAGTGGCTAGATATATTTGAGTCTTACTGTGACACAGATTGGATTTCTTGAAAGAATTCTACTGTAGAAATAGGTGATATTCAATAGCCCATTGGAAAGAATGGGCCGAGTCTGGAATAATTACTTTAAACCAATTATATTACGGAATTTCAACAACTTCAGATGGAATTTTCTTTGCCTAATACAGAACAGTGGCAATATAATAAACTCAACCACCTTTACTAAACTCAAACTCAACAGGACCAGAGAACTGCCTCAAGAGAGTCTGAGATGCTATCATTTTTTAAATTAATCTCTTTTTCAAATAAAATAAACTTTGTATTCATAAGTTTTATATTTTTAATAATTGACCTTTATGACATGTGAGATAAAGCTGAGATATCCAATAATGAAACATCAACAGATGGAAGTAAAAGGTATTAGGTTCATTTCTTTGGTCTTGAAATTAATTCATCAAAGAAATTATTCCACAAGATGCTGTCAGAGGCTTCAAACAATGACTAAAAAAAATAGATTTTCTCTGTCAGAAATATGATTTTTTTCCACATCATTTGTTTTTTGTCAACTTTCCACATCATTTGGTTTTGTCAACTTTTCATTATTTTAGAATATTTTAATACAATGTGTTAAATATGTGAATATTATTTTGAATTGTATTCCAAAGTTGGAAATTGTGACTAGATAATTATATTAAACTGGAAAAATACTATCACTTTAGTCATTTGAGTTCAGAAAACGTGCAACATTGATTTTTAATTACTAATAAACAAAAATCAAAATACCCCACAACACTGTTATGTTTTTGTTTGGCAGAATCATAATACAATAATAGATAAATATTGGAGTGATTTTATAGATTATTATTAAACATGATGTGATATATTTAGAGAATTGTTATTAATTTAACATAAATTTTAGTTTAAACCATTTTTAGTTTAATTTTTTATTTTATTTTTTGTCCTGGTGGCACAGTCACTGGTGGGATTCAAATTTTTTTCCTACCAGTTCTGTGACCGTGGCATTGTGGGCGTGGCGTGGCAAGGGAAGATTACTGCAAATTCCCCATTCCCTCTCTACCCAACTAACCTGCTTTCCAGCTCCGTAGAACTATATCATAATTTTCTTTTTTTTCTGTGTTCTGCTTATGTGCTAATCTTGAAACAGTAGAAAGCATTCTAGTTTTAAAATTGTTGGGAACTGCTATAATGTTGCCTGAGTTAACATTAAGAAAACAAACCTCTACTTGGATGCCTTTGGCAACACCCTATAAAAGACTACTCTTAGCATATTCCCTTGCCTTATTTATGATTGTACTGACTATTTTTTAAAATTGCATGAAAACTAGTGCTTTTTCAAATTGACTATTAAAAAGTTCTTTATGATTTCAAATAATGTACCTGCGTTTCTCCTACACATGTTCATATCTGCAACTTGTTTCCATACATTGATTGTGGGATCATAAACTTCAACACTTTTTCTAACTAAAGGGCCATCATGTCCTCCAACTGCATAGAGTAAGTTACTTAAAACCCCAACACCTGCAAAGAGAAAATAAAAAAGATTCAGAAATCAGAGAAAAGGGGCTATTTTTTTCTCAAATGCCATCAATTTTTTTAAAGTTAATGAGTAATGGAGTGAATTGCATCAACAAGATTTTAATTGTTAAAAAGTTAAAGATCACATGACACAAATATTAAATATGAGAACATCATTTGTAAGCCCTTCTCCAAGATCTTAAATATAAAAATCCAAAAATTGCTGTTACACTGTGATTTTTAAATGTGAAATATATTCAATAGATTTAATAATATTACCTATTATGGATCAGGAGTCTGGTAGTACCTTCTCAGCCTCAGAAATGTTATGAAAAGTTTTACGTTTTGGTGAGCTACAGCTAACATCCTCAGATGAATGGAGATGCTTGATTGATATCGGATTTAAACTGGGATGAAACAAAGTTTATCCCTTTAAATAGAAAAATGCATTACATATTCTAGCCTTTGGGATGCAGGGGCTATGACCTTTATCCCTAAGCTGATGCTATAGTGCCATAAACCACATTCAGAAAAAAAGGGAGAGATTTGTCTCATTTAGTTGGTTAAGGCAACATAACACTGATGACCAAAGTAGACTTCTATGGAATCTCTAAAATTTTGGTTGGAGACAGAAGGCCACTTAAAAGTGTCAAAGGGGATAAACAGGGAAGAGTCCCTTGGCAGGGATTTTTGTAGTTTGAAGCTTTATAAAGGTGTTTGACCTAGAAAGTTAGATGTAAGGACTGTGCAGAGTTTTCTAGAGGATCAGGGTGGGCTCAGTCTCTAAGCCTGAAAAAAGCAAACCTTAGAGGTTTCTTTCTTCAATGATCTTTGTGGAATTATAACAATCAGCAGGGAAGAATGGCTGTCCCTCAAGAATTATCTAGATCTTCAGGCAGAGGATGGAGAGAAGAATGAATAAAAAAATCAGTCATCAGAAAGTAAAGCTGAACAGTGCATGTATTTATTAAATTTATATTTATCCCAAATACATGACTTGGGCAGCTAACAGAAAATTAGCTGCCCAGAGCAGAAAATTAAAAAAGAGCATCTGGCAGCAGGAACTGTAACTGCAGATTGGCAACAACATCAAAGCCTTCTCCAAAAAAACCCCAGTATTGAACAATTGGCTAAAGGGGAAAAGAAGACATTTTTGTGTTTAAAAAAGTCATTGCTAGACATGGAACTGACAACCTGAAAGCAAGGAACAAAATGCATTCCAGCATCAGATACCTTAAACACGTTAATGCAGTTTGTGATGTTAAAAAGAAGCACATCAGTGCACATTTATCTGTCTATTTTTTATAGGTGATTTGAAATTCTCTTTTTCTTTGCTTGCATCAGACATTTGGGCTTTTGTTTTACAGCTTCCCCCAACTTTGAGCCTTTCAGTAATAGGTGTTGGGAGTTAAAATGTTAACTGATGAGAGGAAATGATTTTATCGTAACAATACTCTAGGCCTAAGTATGTATAGAATATGCCATATGTTTGAATTAATTGATGTGCTTTGGACTGGTTGGCACAAGTGCCAAAGCAAATACAAATACAAATACAAAGCAAAAGAGCCTTGGTGGTGCAGGCTATTAAATGCCTATCACTTAGTTCCAGCTGCCTGCAATTAGTGCAGGCTAGAATCCCACCAGGCTCAAGGTTGACTCACCATCCTCTCGGGGTAGGTAAACTGAGGACCCAAGATTGTTGGGGGCAATAAGCTGACTTTGTAAAATAGTAATAAGCAGGCATATACAATGGAATGAAGGCTATTGCTAAGTGCATTGGGTTGTGTCCCAAAAATTGTAAGCTGCCCTGAGTCTTGGAGCATATAAATGTAATTAAAAAACAAAATACAGCCGTTGTGTTAGGTTTTAAATTTCTTAATCTCAAAAGTTGCTGCCAAATTCTTTACTCTCTGGCTACCATAGACCAACACAACCCTGCTCCTACAATTTTTTTTTTTTAATTACATTTATATGCCGCCCTTCTCCGAAGACTCAGGGCGGCTTACAATTTTTGGAGCACAACCCAATGCACTCAGCAATAGCCTTCATTCCATTGTATATGCCTGCTTATTACTAAGCGGCATTTTTACAAGGTCAGCTAATTGCCCCCAACAATCTTGGGTCCTCAATTTACCTACCCCGAGAGGATGGAATATCTAGAGGTGATAAAATGAATTGTGTTACCTATTTTAAAACAAATGTTACTTTAAAATAGTCCAATTTAGCCTGGATTTAGCCAGAACCAGGCATATCAAAAGTCTAATTTCTCCATCTGAATTGCAGTGCTTTGGCTACTTAAACTGTATTTAACTCATGTACATCTGCAATGTAATTTGCTAAAGGCTTTTTGGTACATTCTATGAGAAAACTTACTAAAGAGCCAGTTTAGTGCAGCAGTTAATTCATCAGGCCAGAAACCAGAACACTTTGAATTCTAGTCCTACTTCCAAAATAACCTTGCTGTGGAAACTGCAGTAACTGTGAGGGGACTTGCCAAAAGTTAAAAATGATTCAGAGAAAGAGAAAGAGAGAGAAAGTAAGAGGGGGAGAGAAAGAGAGAGGGAGAGAGAGAGAGAGAGAGAGAGAGAGAGAGAAGAGGGAAATTTTTTTGTCACAAACGTAATTTAAGTTCTTTGCTCACCAGCTCCACTACGTCGAGTACTCATTTCTGCAACATAGGTCCACTCATTTGAATTATAGTTATAGCATTCCACTGTGCTAAGGCACTGACGCGATGCACCATCATAGCCACCAACTGCATACAACATACCTGGAAATAGGTTTACGAGTCATATGTGTGCAAATGTACACATATAGCATAGCTACACACACACAAACATATGGTGACAATCTATCTACTGACTAGATAGCATATTTAAAATATAAATATTTGGTTATTTGTATGGTTAATTTTATTTTTTAAAAAAGCTAAATTTCCCTTGTAAAATACATAGGTAAGGCAGCAGTGAAATTGTTATTTCTGTATCACAGCACAGGAATACTGTGAAAACTATTTACAGTTCTAATCATCATTCATAATTCGGTAGACAGTTTTAATTTTCCGGAATCAAAATATAGACTTTAATTTTCTTTTATCCCCTCCTTCAATTTCAAGAAGAAGAAAAGACCAAATTCTGTTTTTCCCTTCTTTTTAATAGACTAATATAAAAATGATTAAGCTTTATTGCCAAACAATCCTATAATTATTATAATTGTACATTAAGATACAAAAGCAATGTTCAAATATACATAGGGCATTTTCAGTTGTTAGAGAATTAACATGGAATTGAGACCTTTAACATGGAATTGAGACCTTTGTTCTTCCCTCTTGTATGTTTGGATCGGATGAATGAGTTTTGATTTTATATTGTATAGGCTGCTGTTTTTTATCTTGTTGTACGCCTCCTCGAGTTCCCCAATGGGGGAAGAGAGGCGGGATATAAATTTAATAAATAAATTTAATAAATAATAACACTATTTTGTATCAACAATCTTGTTTCTTCTAGTTTACATCTGCATCTTTGAATGACAGTAAGTGCTTTATGTTGCAAAGACAAATGTACTCTTTTTACATTAATAATTTAGTTGTAACTATTTTGAAAATTACAAGTACAGCATTTATTAATTTTTTTAAAAATAGACAAAGTATTGTGTTGTTTAAATGGCTTTTGAAAGATATGATTTAAAGTATACATTATTATTCTGTTCATTCTATAAATCCACTTCCCCTATTTATGGGTCAAATATTTTTATAGATGAAAATAAAAATCTTAATCAGGCTATTCACTCAACAAGGAAGAAATATTTATAATGTAAATCATTAACACATTTCACAGCAGCAAATGTTTTTAGTTTCCCCCTCCCCCAATAAAGCATTTTATCTAAATAGGCATTTTTATAAAAGGAATCATTTTACTTTCTAGAATAAGCCAAGCAAATAGTGTCAGAGCCACAGCACAAAAAAGAATAGGAAAGAAGGATGGAAAAGTAGAGCAGAAACAGTGAAGCAGAATTTCTGGGCCTTTCATTCAGAATAAAGTTCCACTTTGCCTTCAGAACATTCTTAATGTGCTTTAAAAGATGTGTTTTCTTTTAACAGGCAGGGCCTTTAGGATTAGATGTCTTAAAAGTTGAGTCATGCAGAGAGAAAAGTCAGGCTAAGAAATCTTACCTCCCATTACACCTACTCCAACGCTACTTCTCCTTGTGTTCATTGGAGCTACATGAAACCATTCACCAGTCTTCATATTATAAGCTTCTACTGAGGATAAACCTGTAATAAAGCATAAAGAAACCGAATCAAATGAAGTATTACTGAATCTAGGGGTTGGTTGTTGGGGGTTTTTTTTGCAGTAAGTAATAAGCATATAAAGGCATACTGTTACGTTACCATTAGACATAACTGGCTAAATCTGCTGGTGGTGATGGGAGTTCCCGGTTCTCCCATGTCGCCCCTCCTGCGCTGCCTGCATTGGTTGCCCGGATTACAAAGCATGACATGAACTAACGGTGCGATCTCACAGACACTTGAGTCCGTCAACATACGAACCCCTGACCTCTGGAATCAACTTCCCCTAGAGCTCCGCCTGGCCCCTGACCTCCGCACTTTCCGTCGCGACCTGAAGACCTGGTTGTTTAACCAACCCGGGCTGTGACCCTGGGGTGGGGTGGTTTTTAGAGTTTTAATGCTCTGATTTTAGTGTTAATTCGGCTTGATTGTTTAATTTGGTTTTACTTAACTTATTGCTGTGTGATTTTATTCTGTAAGCCGCCCCGAGTCCTTTCGGAGAGGGGGCGGCATATAAGTCGAATTAATAAAATAAATAAATAAATAAATAAGCTGGCTAAAATACTCTGTATAAATAAAAGTTCTTTGCGGCAGATTTTTTTTCCTTCTGATGACTCCATAGACATATCTATGCAACCACACTGGTTTACCAATGCCTTCTTTTAGGATCACTTTTTTGATTTCCCAAATTTAACCTGCAGCCCTGGAATTCCCCCAATGATCTCCTATCCAAGTTTTAACCCAGATCCAATCTGGCTTGGCCCAAAGCCCAAAACTAAGTGAGCTGGTAATGCCACCTGCTAAAATAGCACACGTAAATATGTGTGTGTGTGTGTGTGTGTGTGTGTGTATGCTTGCATGTCCCTCCCCCAATATAAGATTCAGCTCCAGTTATGATTCTTCAGATGAAATGACACAAACGAGAAACAAGGTATCTTCTGGAAAATAAGTTTTCGAAAGCTTTCTAAGTATCCTACTTCTAATGATTTACATTTAGCATTTCAGTATGTTTGATAATTGAATGATAATTTAATTTCTGTTCTGATCATTTCTGTTTTGAATTTAAGAAAAAAGATGCCTAAATGCATTCTGGGGGAAGAAAGATAGTGAGAATGATTGCAACAAAAACACTCGTAAACTAGATGCCTTATACCAGTGATGACAAACCTATGGAACGTGTGCCACAGGTGGCACTCAGAGCCATTTGTGCCAGCAAGCGAGCCACAGGTAAACTTACCTCACTGTGCATGTACGCACCTCACAGCTGATTTTTGGCTGGTTTGAGGCCTTTTTCGACCTCCCAGAGGCTTGAAAAAAAGCCTCTGCAGGCCGAATAGGCCCATTTTGTCACTTCCAGTCTTACAGAAAGTGACAAAACGGGCCTATTCAGCCTGCAGAGGCTTTTTTCAAGCCTCTGGGAGGCCTCAAACCAGCTGAAAATCAGCTGTGACGTGCAGTGCAGGTAAGGGAGTGGGGGGGGATTGTGCGTGCATGCACAGGGGCATGGGGTGCACATTGCCTTCTGGGTGCTGACGTACCAGTGCGCACACAATTTTTGGCACAGGAGCCCAAAAAGATTAGTCACTACTCCCTTATACAAAGAAGAACTTATGGTGATGATGTCACTATATAAAAGTATATACCTGTACTCCCATCAAAACCTCCTACAGCATATAGAAGCCCGTTTAATACAGCAGCGCCCAAAGTGCTTCTTCTGTCTTGCATGCTAGCAATGCTTGTCCACTTGTTTTTTACTGGATCGTAAGACTCCACAGTACGAACCCTCAAGGAGCCATTGAAGCCACCAACAGCAAAGACAAGGCCATTCATGTGTACAACTCCTGGGGAGAGAAAAGAGAGTCCTGTTCTAATAGAAAGGTCTTTTCATACGTCATGACCGCCAGACCATATTTTAAAAAGACGAAATATTCCATTTCTTCTTATTCCATTTTACTTTACACTTTTTTAAAAAAATTGTATTCTTTTACCTTCACTTTATCTTGCCTGCTATATTTTATTCTACTTTTTAATCTCACTGTAGCTATTTTATCTCATTTTACTCTATCATATTTTATTGCACTTTACAGTGGCTGATGCTCATGTTTGATATGGTCAATTGACCAATCAATAAAATACATTACATCATATAATAAAAAGGAAATAGCTGGCATAGATTTAAGCTTGCAATTTAAAGTGTTGGCGTACCTGCCCTGCATCTTCTGGAAGGCAGTTCAGCAACTTGGTGCCACCGCTGTTCTTTAAAATCATAACACTCCACACTGCGGATAGCCTTTGGTGCTTGCCCTCCTACCACTACCATCACCTTTAACAGAAGCAACATCATAACTTAGATAGACATTAAATGTGGGGGGGGAGAGGAATCTGAACAGTCTCTGATAATGAACAAAAAAATCCTATCCACAGTACTATTCCATTTCTCGGCCTGGCAGTGCTCAGGATGGGTTCAAAAGGTTCAAGGAAAGCCCTGCAGATATGAATATGGTGCAACCCTTTTTGACTTGCCCTTGAAAAAAAAAGACAAAGAATTTCCACTAATTAAAAAACAAGAGGATATCTTCCTTTTCCTACATAGCAGACATCTTAGTCAAGAGAGCCATTTCTTTATGAATTGTAACTCTATTTTTAAGTCTGTTTAATGGCACACAACAGTTTTAAAATTTTCTTAAATAAAAGGTAAAGTCCTAGGTTAACAAGAATGTAGACACAACTCAACAACATTTTGTATGCAGCTGAATACTAACGAGACTCTCTGCCTGCTTTATTAATTTTACTAGATGGATTTAAGTACGCTTTAACTGAACAGGAAATTAAGACTTATTGACATAATTTATTTATTTTATTTATTTTATTTAATTGGATTTATATGCTGCCCCATCTCCGAGGGGACTCGGGGCGGCTTACACGCACTGTATAAACAATAAATACGTCTTTATCAAATTCAATCCAATTATAAAATCAATTAAAATACCCTTAAATTAAAATTCCCAACCCTGCTCAGTCCAGGCCAGCCTGTAGAAACAGCCAAGTCTTGAGATCACGGCGGAAGGAGTGCAGGTCCGGGGCCAAACGCAGCTCTAGAGGTAGCTGATTCCAAAGGGTGGGCACCCCCACAGAGAAGGCCCTCCCCCGGGGGACTGCCAACTGACATTGTCTGGCTGACAGCACCCCCAGGAGGGCCTGCCTGTGGGAGCGTACCGGGCGATCGGACCTCGATGCTGGTAGGAGGCGCTCCTGCAAGTACCCCGGACCCGAGCCATGCAGGGCTCTTCCAACTCTATAATTTTCTATTTTATTTCAATTATTCCAATTATATACATATTTTGAAATTAAAAAGAGACCCTGACTTAAATCACATACATTTTTTTTCATACAACGCAAGGCAATTCAAAAAGGAAGTATATGTAAGCGGCATGCTTACCTTTGGAAGACAGGAAGGTGTTCTTAATCTTGTTCGTGTGGACTTCAGTAATGCTCGTTGCTCAAGTGGCAACAAATGGTACTTCATTGCTTCAATTAGATAATCTTTACATGCACTGCTATTTTTAACAAGGATCTCTTCTTCAACTCTCTGTGAATTAGCCATATTGATGCAATCTTAGCAAGAAAGAACACACTGACTAATTTGCATGAATGGAGCTTTCATGTAATTAGTTTTGAACTGGTTCAGTGAAAACTTTAAAATAATTGTTTTTCCAACAATTATTGCTAAATAAAAACAAACCAGAGATAATGACAACCTAATCTATGTATCTTTTTATTTGTGAAGAAAGGAAGAGGAGGTGGGGAGAGGAGGTAGGGAAAGAAAAAACGACAAGGGAGGGAGGGAGGGAGGAAGGAAGGAAGGGAAGGTTTCCAACACTCATTGTCAAGTTCCCACAAAGAAATTAAATGAGGAAGCCAATAGGAAATTGGAAGTTGCTCCCCTCACTGATTTTTTTTATCACATATCGTCATTTTGCTTCTCTGTTTCGATAAGGAGATATCTACGAAATGATGATCCAACAAGGCACAGGTTGCCTAGTACAGGGGTCACCAACCTTTTGGACCTCAGGGACCACAAAACTCATAATTTTAAATCCCGCGGGACAGAGATCCTGGGAAAATCCCAAAAAAAGTCCGCAGGAAAATTCCCCACCCCTTTTTCCTACCGATCTATCATTCTTTATTTGGGATCGCAGGATACCCTCTCCAGCTCTGTTCTCAGGGGGAGAGAGAGTGAGAGAGACTTTTGGCTTCATGCAAGGAAAGCAGCAGAAGCAAGCAGAAGTCTTTCTCTCCCCCAAATTCCGCCAAAAATGAGTCTTTGTGAGACTTGTCGCGCCGGTGCAGCCTCTTGGAGCAGGATGCCTTGCAGACTCCTAAAGACTTATTTCTGGTGGAGTTTGGGGGAGAGAAAGAAAGACTCTTGCTGCTTTCCTTGTGTGCAGCCAAAAGCAGAAGAAGAAAGAAGCAGAAAGAAGCAGCCCGGTGGCCAGGCCAGGTGCTTCCTCCCTCCCCTCACTAGCTCGTATTGTTCGCAATGCAAGCGATGCAAGCCTAGTGTTCCCGCAGGCCATGTGGGTGGCGCAGCCTTGTGTTCCTGTGTAGTCTGGATTAATTGCTTTGGGGGGTGTTTTGGGGTGACATTTCTCTGCGGACCATCAACATTTTCTCATGGACCACCAGTGGTTCCAGGCCCACTGGTTGGCGACCACTGGACTAGTATGATTATAAAGGTTGATCCAACTTTTATAGAAAGCATCAATTTGGGGATTGCATTATCCGGAATGGGCCAACTCGTTGTGGCCAATTTGCTCCGAGACAACTTGCTATTCAACAAATAGAAAAGTTACATTTTTAATAGAACCGTGGCCAATAATAATAAAATAAAGTCGATTGAGAAATACAAGAATATTATCTAGTATCAATGAAAATATGGTCACCAATAGTAAAAGTAATTGAATGAAATGATTATTACAACAATTGAATTGTTGTGTGGTGAGTTGGCTATGATGAGTTTGTTTGCGGCAAGTTGACCTAGACCCTTTGTTATGTTTACTCAGTTATACAAGCTTATATCTTGCAGTATGACAAGGGAATAAAAGACCATGAATGAAATGCCTCCAGTTAATTACCTGGACCAAATATTCTTTTGACAGCAAAGGTAATCGAACATGCTCCATCAGACGTGCCATGAGTTCTTCCCTCACATCTTTGTCATAGTTAACCCAAGCAATCACTGCTTCGAATACCTTGTGTAAAATAAAGACACATTATGAGTTCTGCATATAGTTTGCTTGACAGATACAACTAGAACTCTAATACTTTGCTCATTTTAGAATTCAGATTGAAAGAGAGGAAGAACATTTCCAACAACAGAAAGCTAGAACTGCCTTGTCTAATTCTTCATTGTCTTCACCCATTCATCTCTTAGAAGTGAAGACCATATTGGTTATATAAAGTTTTAACTTATCTAGACCAGATTAATAAGTTTTAAAATTTAACAATAACTAGCCAGTTCTGGGATTACAAAGAACAACACATTTAATTTCCTTTCCCCCTATGTATTCTTTTTCTGAATTAGCTGGAACTAGGGTTTTAAACTCTTTTACCTATTTAGCAGTATTTGTACCAATATATAGTTTGACACTGACTATTTTTTTCACAATTGGTTTATCTGAAGGAGATAAATACTAGAACCCTCCATCAGCTTATTAATAGTTGGAGTTCATTGGTTAATAGTTGGGTCTCCTGCATTATCACCAACTATATAATAATATAGGTAAAAGAGTAAAAGAGTTTAAAAGTATAAATATTGATTTTTTGAGTTTCATAGATTTTTGCTTTGGCAGCCACAATTGGAAAAAAAATCTAAACAGACTGGCGTGAAAGGGAAAAAACATTCAGAGATCTTTCTCCTATATCCTCATATCAAGGTATATTGTAAATGGATAAATATTTCAACAATGGCCCTTTTAATTTGGTTCCATGATTTTAAAAGTGTGTAAAAACATTTGCATTAAAAATATTTCAAAGCCAAAGTTAGACACTTCTGACCTTACTGCAATTGTTCTTATATTGGAATGTTTTTGGCAAAAAAAGACACAGCATCTGAGTAATCAGATCAAAAAAGAACAGAACACTCCATTTCAATTTCGAATTTTAAACATTAGCATTTAAAACAGATTGCACACCTCTACATGATTACATATCACAATGTCTAAATAAGGAAGACATTACCTTACCTTTTCTTCTGATGCTACTGTTAGTTTGTCACTGGATATTAAGCTGCACACCTGTTCTACACCAAGACTGAGAAATTCATCACCTAATACAACCTCAGTAAAGTGCTGTTCTATTTCAAGAAAAAAAATGTAAACGTATAAATTGCAGCAACAGCATGAAGGAGGCATTTTATCCTTATAGAGATTCAGGAAATACAAAATAGTTTTCTTTCTAGTTATGATTGCTAGAATATAGGGCTCATGTCTATGAAATAATAATGTCATTTAAAATGTGGAAATCTCATTTATAAAGCCAATTGGACTTTGTATGCAACTAACAACATAATTTCTAAAATAAGGCCACTACATTTGAAAAATAAGACTGATAATTAGATCGTCCTTTTGAAAGATGTAATACATAATAAGTTTCAAAGACTGAAATCATGGCAGTGACTAGATAAATCTTATTTTATATATAGGGTGTCCCAAAGTCTTAGTACAGAACTATATTAAGACTTTTAGAACACCCTATCTTTTTTTGTTTCAGTACATTTGAGCATGTTATATATACCAAGAGCATATACAGACAAATATCAGCAAACATGATAGATGAATTCTGTATTAATGGTAAGTGGGATTAACAGTTTAATCATGGGTGCTAGAGGGTTATGTGTGATGGGTTTGTTTGATTTTTTTGTAAGCCACCCATAATCACCTGCATGTGATGGATAGCTATAAAATCATATAAATTTATAAAATAAATGAATAAGGCATTAACATTATTTGAGAGGCAGTTTGCTTAGTAGTTAAAGCACCAGGCTAGAAAGCGGGAGATTGTGAGTTCAAGTCCCGCCTTAGTCATGAAAGCCAAGCAGGTGACTTTAGGCTGGTCACTCTCTCTTGGCCTAATCCATGTCACAGAATTGTTCTGGTGAAGAAAATAGGAGGAGGAAGGTGTGTTAGATATGTTTGCTACCTTGTATTTGTAAAAGTTAATTGTAAAAATAATAAAGGCATAATATAAACAAACAAACAAACAAACATTAGACCATGGGATTGCTAAATAACCATATCCAATTTAAAACAGATCTTCCAATTCTGTAAAATCATATAAGAAATTATACAAACAAAATAGAGCTGATCACATATGATAGTGCTTAAAAACTACTTTCCTCAATAAATACTGTAAATAGGTTTCAGAATTTGTTGAGGAACAGTTCATGTTTCAGATCATATTTATGCGTCAATATTGAACATTCAAAAGTGTTCACAAGCTTATGAGCACCATTCCATAGGTTGCTAGTTGATGTACAATGGTTTCAAATCATTGTTTAAACAACAAAAGGGAAGGGCTTGACAGATATCCGGTGGAAAAGAATTCCACAATTTACCCTATTTCTGGTATTTGGGCGTATATGCCAAAAAATATGTAGCTAAAATAGTAGTGCTTCTATGTATGTAGGAGATATGGAAACATGGTGGAACTCTTTATTTTTTGGTAAAAAAAAATCTGGGGACAAACAAATTCAAAGAAGGAAGAATGGAGTATGCTGACTCTTAAGGATGATGCAGTGTTGCTAATTATCATTCTTGTCTGCACCTGCCAGTTCAAGAAAATAGACACCCACAAAGGCAGAGGATTATGTGCGTATTAGCCCAAACATGCTTCCCATAATCTGGTTGGGGTTACTTAAACTGGGCCAGTGCAACCTCCCATTGTGGCAGAACTAAAGGCTCATGTGCCAAATTGGATAATTGGTGAAAACCTATATTAGAAGAGAACACAATTGGCTGAATCTCATTTTTATAATAATGCCCCAAATTGCTATGCAATATTTTCTCAAAGGAAAGACATTAACACCCAATCCATAACTGGAAATACATAAAGTACTCCATGCCTGAACATTTTTTAATCTGTAAAATTAACCTATGAAATAAAGTGTATTGAAATTGTTTTCCATAAGGTGAACTCCATAGACGTAACCATACATACATGGTTACAGGGGTGGGATTCAACCGGTATTACTACCGGTTCAGTCAGACTGTGTTTTGCGCGCGCGCTGCGCATGCGTGTAAAACAACTGCAAAAAACATCAGCCATGCCGCCCGGACAGCGCTGCGTGCAGGTGCGCAGTGTTTGAAAATCCTCTTCTTTCCTGCCTTTTCAACCTCAGCTGTGCCGCACAAAGCAGCTGAGGTTGAAAAAGCTGGAAATAAAGAACAGCCAAGAGCCCGGGCAGGCAAGTGGGCCAAACAGATGACCAAAAGGTCATTGCACCAAACCGGTTCGGTGTCTGCTGCTCTTCAGAGCTACCGGTTCTACAGAACTGGGCCGAACCAGTAGCATGCCACCCCTGCATGGTTAATACAAGGGGAATAATTCTCAACACCAGGTCCTTGACAGTACAATGCAGAACAGCATTTCTCAGAAATGGTAGCTGGGCAGATAAAAATTTAGTTGCATTTGCTGTACTATCGCTATTATAGCTGAAGTATTCTGGGAAACTAAATCACTGTCTATTGAATTGCCACATTAACAATAATTCTTTTCTTCATTCTGGCAAATTGAATCCTACTATTGTATTACTACATTAATATTTTGAGAAAGAGAAAAGGTGCCAGTTGTCAAAGATTTAATACTGCTTTGTTTAAATATCTATTTTAATCATAAAATTTAGTTTTTGAAATTTATTCAGCCTCTTAGCTACTTTGCTAATACCAAATCATAAAACACTTTTGGTTTGTTATCCTTACAACTTTAATTTCTCTGTTGTAATTCTTTTTCATGTGAGCAATATGGAAGGGCTTCTCCAATGTTAAAAATAACACCACAATCCTAATTATTAGAATTGAACCTCCACTTGCCTGCGTATGTGTTGGCCTTATTCAGAAGCTCAATGCAGGCATGCATATCAGCAAATGCTTGAATACCCAAACAGTTGATAGGATGAAGCTGAGTTTCCAAAAAATCACAGCAACCTTTTTTTACATCCTGCAGCTGCAACAAACTAGCTGCTGGGAGTAGTACCTACAATAACCAAAATTAAAGGAGTCAGTATCATCAAGAAAGGTAAAAAAAGGAACTTCTAAGTCCAAGGCAGCCTGTAATTATATAACTAATAGGTAAATTCTTACCATGCTTCAATCTTAATTCTGTTTTGAATCTTTACCCATCATGGGTAGGAATGAAGAATTGACAGAACAGGGCAGCAGTAACACGACTATTTCTTTAAATTTTAGGCTGTGTGTTGACAATTGAATCAGGAGTGGATCAGGATATACATGATATCCATGTACAGGTGCTTTGCTTCTCTATAATTTCTTCATTTTAGTGAGTAGGGATGCAGTCTAGACAGGGGTGTCAAACTGGTGGCCCACAGGCCAGATCCGTCACGTCCAGGCCACGCCTACCTCAGCTCCACGAAAGGGAAAAACATAGCGAAATGTCAGGTGATAGAAACATGACACGGCAAGTTTGACACCTGTAGTCTAGGAAATTGCTTGCATACCATACTTAAAACTTATCAAAGAAGGTTAGGATTTGGAAGTCACATTTAAGTTATAGTTCCATATATTATCTCATCTGGAAAAATTCATTTTGTAGTGCTTGAAAAAAACTGCAGTGGGTTTTATCTGTTTGTTTTATATTTATTAAACATATGATTTAATAATCATATGAGGTGGTTCTGGGCAGCTTACAATCATTGTTACCTGAGAAATGAGCTCAGGTATGCTATCCATTGGACCAGGGGTGGGCTTCACATTTTTTAGCAAGGGGTTTTCTGCCCTAATGACTGGCTGGGTGGGCATGTGGCTGGGTGGTTATGGCTAGGTAGTCATGTGATTGGGTAGTCATGTGATCAGGTGGTCATGTGAATGGGTGGGTGTGGCTAACTTGACATTGCTTCTTTGCCCTAATTACCTCAACAAGATACATACCAAAAAGTTGTTTATTTTGTGCATTTAATTTAATACTTAAATAAAAGACTAGGTGAAACCAGGCTTAATAGCAATGACTGTCAGAAGGATCTTGGTGTCTTAGTGGACAACCAGCTAAATATGAGCCACTAGTGTGCAGAGGCAGCCAAAAAGCCAATGCAATCCTAAGTTGCATTAACAGAGGGATACAATCAAGATCAATTGAGGTACTAATACCACTCTATAAAGCCTTAGTAAGACCACACCTACAGTACTGCATCCAGTTTTGGTCACCAACCTATAAAAAAGATGTTGAGACTCTAGAAAAAGTACAGAGGAGAACAACCAGGATACTGGAGACTAAAACAAGTGAAGAGGTCAAGCTATTTTCCAAGGTACCTGAAGGCCAGGCAAGGAATAATGGATGGAAACTGAACAAGGAGACATTCAACCTGGAAATAAGGAGAAATTTTCTGACAGTGAGAACACTCAACCAATGGAACAGAAGTTGCCCTCGGAAGTTGTGGAAGCACCATCACTGGAGGCTTTCAAGAAGAGATTAAACTGCCATTTGTCAGAAATGGTGTAGGGGCTCCTGCTTGGGTGGAAGGGTTGGACCAGATGACCTCCAAGGTCCCTTCCAACTCTGTTAATCTGTTAAATCTGATAAAACTGGTAAAGTTGCTCCCAGCCACTACTTTGCAAAAGTATTTAGAACTAAAAGCCTAAACTAATAGTAGCTTTGCAAGAACAAAAGGCTGGCTCAATCCTTGATGATGGCCCATTAAAGGTGGGAGGAATCTTAGCTCTGCCTCCATGTTAGAGGCAGAGCTGAGTTCCCCCCCACCTTTAATGGGCTATCAAAACTGAGCCAGCCTTTTGTTCTTGCAAAGCTACCATAATGGGCTTTTAATTTTAAATGTTGAGTCTTGGCTCGGGGCTCACTACACCTGGGGGCGGGGATGTAGCGGGCTTGGCGGCAGCTCGGCGGCAATGGTGACACTAGGACCAGCTCCCTGCTGCCGCCCATCAGCTGTTTGCAACCTGTTCTCTGTGGCTCCGCCCTGAGCCCAACTCAGCCGCCGCCACTGCTATTGCCAGTGGCCACGAATAGCGGTCACTGTGCAGAGCTCGTATTGGGCTGCACAAGACATTGCGAGAGCTTTTGCAGCATCTTGTGCAGCCCATGGAGGCGGCAACAAAAGTGGTGGAGACAAGCAGCCAGGACAGGCCAGTGTCTCAGTCACCTCCCTGAGTGACCAAGGCAAGCATGAGGACTGGTGGAAGCACCCACGCCCAGCAAGAGAGGAACTTCTCTCTCACAGGAAACGGCACCACAAGTTATGCTCCTGTTTGCATTCGCCACCCCACAGTCCCCCCCCAGCCTCCAGCAGAACGCAGCAAGCCCAAAAGGCAGCCATCAGAGACACTGCACCCCCCCGAGCCTCAGGCCTCATGTGGCAGGTGCACGCGGAACCCCAGTGCTGGGCCTGGCCTGTAAAGACCATTGGAGCCTCACTGCCCCCTCACGGGCCGCGGCAACTTACTAAAGTAGCGAGGAAGCTGGAGCTGGGCCGCGTGGGCCTTTATAATAATGAAACACTATTGTTTGCTTGCATTAGCTTAAGACAACTTCGTTTTTTCCTTGTATTAAACTTTTTATGGCTTTCTACTGTCAGAAGTCTTTCTAAACCATATTTGAAAAATTGAATGTAACGAAGTTTTCTCATTTTAACATAAACACAACTGAGAGAACTTGAACTGGTTACTAAATCAGGATTCTAATTCATTCTTTTCTACATGACTAGATTAAAAAGAAACCTGTCAGATTCCCATATTTTTGTTGAACTGATACAAAGATACAGAGATGCTTCAAGCAAAAAATTCATATGATTATACTTGTGAATGTCTTTCAAGAACATATGTGTCAACATAAACAGCTGTAATGGGTGAGTGGCATAAAGAAAGCTAAAAATACAAACTGACATCTGTACAACAATACATGAACAGTATGGCATCTGGGTATCCTTAGTTTTGATACCAAATAATAGTAATAATATTGACAATTGTAATAATCTTGGTTACATTAATCGTCCTCACATCATTATAATAACATTATACATAATATACTCATCTTTCAACTTCTGATCCTTTCTTTTACATACTGATTTTAGAATATTATATAGAAATATGCATAATATTCCCCCCCTTTCTAATTTCTACCTCTATTCTAAATCTTTATAACACAAATCTTATATTAGTAGATATTCTAATTCTATCCATCATCTCTTGTTTGTTTTAATATTTCACTTCTTGTTGATTTTTGGAATATTTCCCATAATCCTCCCTTGGGATTTTGTATAAAATACATTAATCAAATTGCTATCATTATAGCAACAATTATAAATATTACAATTAAAGTTGTTAATATTGTAGTATTTACTCCACCATGTATATAATCCTTCATCATTTAATTATTCAGCATTTTAATACACATTACTAATAGTGACACTATTTAAGTATACATAATACCATCATCTTTCAACCTCTGATCTAGTCATCTACATACTAGTTTTAAAATATTATATAAGAATATACATACCAATATTTTCCCTTTTTCTAATTTCTACCTCTAAGTCTTCTTAATACAAATCTTATATTAATAAGTATTCTATTTTTATCCATCATCTCTTGTTCATTTTAGCATTTCAATTCTTATTTATTTTTTGGCATGCTTTCCATACTCCTCCCTTGGTATTTTATATCTCCATACATTATTCATATTTAATGTAAATATTCCCTGTATCTCTACCTCTATATAGCTAGTATCTATCTATTAAATAGATCAGCAGGTCAATTTAAACTTCTTCAAACTGCCAAGTTGTGGGAGCTTCATCACTGGAAGCTTTCAAGAAGAGATTGGACTGCCATTTGTCAGAAATGATGTTGGGTCTCCTGCTTCGGCAGGAAGTTGGACCAGTGGTGGTGTTCTAACGGTTCTGCCGAGCCAGTAGCGCCGATGAGCAGCGGAGACTGAACTGGTTCTCTCTGACACTCTGCTGTTGGGCCCACTTGCCTACCCAGGCTCCCATACTAACTTTTATTCCCTGCTTTTGAAGTGCAGCTGCTTTGCGCGGCACAGCAATTGTTGCGCGGCAGCTGCTGAAGTGATAAGAGTGCAGGATTGCAGGAGGTAAGTCACAAAGCCTCTGCGTCTGCGCAAAGTGTGCGTTTGGGGCGCGCATGCAAAGTGTGTGCGTGTACGCAAAGTGCGCCCACCAAGCCACGCCCACTGAACTGGTGGTAAAATTATTTGAAACGCACCACTGGGTTGGACTAGAAGACTTACAAGGTCCCTTCCAACTCTGTCAATCTGTTAAAGCTTCTGTTAAAGATTTCAGGTACTAGAATGCCTGATAATTGCTACTCCACACATCTAGAGATTGCCATGGCACAAGCAACTGTTGCATATAATATTCATACTCTTGAGAGATCAGAAAAAGGTTGAAACAGCATAATCATCTTAAATGGCAACATCTTTCAGTAAAAGCTTTTGTTATGATTATACTCTACTTTTTTAGTAGCTTAGGGCTTAGGGCCGGGGTACTTGCGGGAACGTCTCTTGCCAGCATTGAATGCCATCGCCTGGTGCGCAGCCACAGACAGGGCCTCCTTGGGGTACCGTCGGCCAGACAATGTCGGGGAGGGGAGGGGTCATAGTTCTTAAATGTTATGTCTTTGGGTTTTAGATTATTTGTTTGGTTGAATTGGGTTTAATAATTTTTTAAATGATCTTAACTTTTGTATTGTGTGTTTTTATGATGTGAACCGCCCTGAGTCCCTAGGGAGATAGGGCGGAATACAAGACCAAACAAATTAATTAATTAATTAATTACTAAGGCTGGGCAAAGCATTCAAAGCTCTCAAAATATGTTAGCATAAGTGAAGCATTCCTCCTTGAGGTGATAAAACATCACATTCTCTTGAAGGCTTTCATAAATGCTGCAAATGAAATCTCTACTTATCAGGCAATGCTTCCGCAGGGACTACCACCAAAACTAAGCAGCTGAGCTTGCCCAAGCATACAACTAGAAATTGTGCTTTCACTACAAGTGTCACAGCCTGCCTGTTGTTTGATACAGTTGCCTTCCTTGAATCATTAAAAATGCAATTGTTTTAATGTTTTCAGAGTCAGGGCTTTTTGAAGAATTTTGAGTAGATAAACAGGTACCACTCTGGTGGGGAAGTAACAGCGCTCCACGACATCATGTTGGGCCCATGACTGCAGGAATGTCTTCGGACAGTCTTGGCTCAATGGCCCTGAAACGTAGATGAGCACCGCCCCCTACAGACTAGTGGAGTGAAATCCACAGGGACTCCTTTTCACTTCCCATTTTACCAAAAACAATGATTTGTGAGAGGAAGAGAAGGATATAATGTTTCTTTTCTTGTCATATTTTTGTCTCGCAATATTAGGCAACACAGTATCAACAGTAGAGACTTTCAAGATTCTAGGTTCTATATTAGAAACTGTGTTTTATTATATAGAAATGGTAGCAGAGGATGGTGAAATCTCTTGTGGTTTGGTTTCTTCTATTATTCCATTTGAATAGTCTTTCTCAGTCAATTTCCTTAACATATCAGGACTTCTGTGTCCAAGTCATCTGTGCCATATGTGAAGGCAATTTGAATGTTTCTCCTCTTTGGCAGTATTAACCACCTGATACAATTCACCTGTAATTTTAGCCTTTGCATTTATACATTGCCACAAAGCCTTCCTTATTAGCAGCAAGACTGGTAGTTCTGGTTTGTCAAATTTGCAAATGACAACTTTGTTTCAGCTGTGTTACTGGCCATTTTCTTTTATCCTGTTGCGATCTTCTTTCTGTTGCTGTATCTTTCACTTATTTACTGTAGCTGGCTATGACTGGTTTGCTCTCTGCTGAACTTTGTACTTCTCCTCTAATCTGGTCTTATACTGGGTTTATACTGGGTACATCTCTGATTTATCTGGGCTAAAGCTGATTTAAACTGGGTCCATAACCTATTAGAAATTATGTTTTATTATATAGAAATTGTAGCTGAGGATTATTATATAGCCATACAAATTGATAGCAGAGGCTCGAGATATCTAATTGCTGACAAGTTCTGGAACTACCAGAATACATGCATAATGTACATGCTTTATGCATAATACATGCATAAAGTTCTAAAGAACATAAAACAAATGGTCAAGAGTGAAACTTTGGCAGCTCCGTGCCTCTTCGTTTCAAACTACCATTAGAGTAGGGGGGGTTGCTTTAGAATGGGTTAGATGAGTGGTTCCCAAAGTGGGCGGTACCACCCCTTAGGGGGCACTAAGAGGCAAGGGGGCCAGCAGGGAGTGCTAAGAGGCAAAGGGGGCGCTGGAGGTGGGGCCCTCACAGGGCACAATTCAGGGGTGAGAAAAAATCCCGCCGCCGCCGCGTTCAAGGCGAGGCCCCGCAGGATCACCTCATTGACTTGCACGCTCCTGTGCAAGGGGCTCAATGGGGTGAGCCTGTGGGGCCTCACCCCGAACACAGTGGCAGCGGGATGTTTGGAAAGGAGAGCAAAGCCACTCTGGCTTTGCTCTATTTTCCCGACGTGCCTGCCTCGAACACAGTGGTGGCGGGATGTTTGGAAAGGAGAGCAAAGCCAGAGTGGCTTTGCTCTCCTTTTCAAACGTCCTGCTGCCGCTGCGTTCGAGACGCCAGCCCCACAGGCTCACCTCATTGAGCCCCTTGCACCGGAGGGACCTGTCCAAGCAAGTCCGAACGCAGCGGTGCACCAAGTTAATGGGGTGAGCCTGAGAGAGGGAAAGAGAGAGAGGAAAGAGAGAGAGAGAGAGAGAGAAGGAAGAAGAGAAAAAGGGACAGAAAGAAAATGGGACAAAGAAAGAGGGGGGGAGAATGGAAGGAAGGGACAGAAAGAAAAAGAAATAAAGGAGGAGGGAGAGAGGGAGGGAGGAGAAATACAATGAGATATCTATTCTAGTCCAATCACCTGCTCCAGCAGGGTTAGAAGGGAGTGTGTGTGTTTGTGTGTGTTCTCCTTGTAATTTACCAGTACATTTTGGTTTTGCCTCCTTCAGAATTATTGGCACTGTAATACACTGGGGAAAAGTAATTTTTTAGGGTGGAGGTCTGGTCCAATGGATCCTGTTTAAAGCCTCAAGAAAATGTGAGAACTTCCTGACAGTCTTGGCCATGTTTTGTCCACAATTAATTAATAGAAACCAAAGATGTTTCAATGTGCTGGAAAAGATGTTTCAGTGTGGAAAAGAGCCTCAGTCTAAACTAGGCCTCATTTCAATCTGATGCATCAGATCTCTCTCTCTCTCTCCCCCGCCACCCCTCCTTCTTTCTTTGTCCATTTTTCTTTCTTTCCCTTTTCTCTTTCTTTTCTTTCTTTTCTCTTTGTTCTTTTCTCTCTCTCTCTTTCCCTCTCCCAGGTTCACCCCATTGATTTGGTGCACTGCTCCGCTTGGACTTGCTTGGGCAGGTCCCTCCAGTGTTGCGAGCTCAATGTAGTGGAGCTGTGGGGCCAGCACCGGCAGCACGTTTGAAAAGTAGAGCAAAGCCAGAGGTCGGTAATTTTTGCTGCAAAGAATCACAAAAGCTTCTGGGCTGTGCACAAGAAGGGACACACATGTCAATGCAATTCAGCAACATAAAATAAAAAAATACAAATAAAACAAATCAACAAGAATCGGCAAAGCATCTCTGATCAGATTTTGTTCACTACTAGAATCTAATCAGAGATGCTTTGCTGATTCTAGTCCAATGACCTGCTCCAGCAGGGTTAGAAGGGAGTGTGTGTGTGTGTGTGTGCATGGCTGTCAAAACTCCAAAAACAGGTCAAGTAGTTCTGGGGAGGCCAGTCATAAATTAGAACACTTGCTAAGCAACTGGCCATTAAGTGTATTGTATTGTATTGTGTGTATTGTATTGTGCCTTGTATATGGTTTGCCAGACACCAAATCATGCCCACCCAGTCACGTGACCAGCAAGCCATGCCCACTTTTCCCTGCAAGGGTTCTATTATGAAGATCTTGATTTAATTCTAAACTGTTGCTAAATATAGCATTTTAAAATTTTACTTCATTTCTATCACTTGTTGTGCTGTCCAGCCAGTTTAGAGTTAATGGGATTTGGGATAGGTTGTTAGGAATTGAGAGCTGTCCCCTTAAGGAAATGCATCATGGTAAACGTAGTTAAGGTATCCTGGGAAATGTAGTCCATGTCATGTGGTCACATCTGTAATCCTGATTGGTCACTAAATTGACCCTTGTTGGGTTGAGGGGAGGCTCCCTCACTCTAGCCTGAATCCTATACCATGCAGACGCTACAACCATAATCATAAGGATGAGAGTTTAATATCTTTCTACACCACGATTCAGATATGCAAAGGATTGGACATTAAGAAGAACCTCGTCATAACTGTGAGTTGACAGGATGCCTGATGAACCAATAAAAAAGACTTTGTATAGATGCTTTGTGGAGTTGCTCTGTCTGCTTTATACGCATCTAGAGTGTAAAGCAGAACACTTGTACATTTTTCTCTGTAACTATAATTTTCCTTGTATGAACATATTTTATGAGCATCTTAAAGATACAGCTATTAATTCCTTTCCTGAATATATATAGCTTGACAGTTCTCACGAAGGCTGTGAAAGACAATGCCCTCTACTGTATTGATTTTAACAAACTATCATATTGTTGGAAGAAAAATCCTTCTGGGTTCAGTTCCAAGTGGGGAAAAAGACACTGGAAACATGGAGGCTGTTTGGAAGGTTTAATATCAGGACCACATGACCTGGAGCTCCAGAGTGAAAAGGAAGGATGATCACATGCTTCAAGGTGAAGGAAGAGATCAAGAAGGGCTGAGATGCTGAGAGTGCCTGGGTTTTATAACCTTTGTTGGGATTTGAATTGGAGCTTGTATTCTGATTGGTTGTCAGACTCCCATGAGGCCATGCAGGGGCAACTCTGTAGGCTGTCCTGAGTTCCTGGCTTGGTTGAGCCTTGCTGGATGATGATGCACTGAAAGGGCTTTTGAGCAACTGCTATAGCTTTACCTGGAGATCTTTGTTATGTAAAGTATCCTGCCCCAGGCCCTAATGGCCCACCCATTAACAAAGGTGGGGGTGAGCTTCTACTTCTGAGGTGAGTTTCTGCTTCTGAGTTTCTACTCTTTTTAGGGGAAATATTCTGCCTTTTTAATATTTCCCAGGATTTTTCAATTTTCTAGGAGAGGTGTGGGTGCTAACTTCCTACAATACACTGAACAACATTTGGAATATGCACTTTATATGCCTTTACTTTGATACTGTGGAAAGAAAGGACTTGGATGAGGTTCCATCATTATATTGGGCGTGGCTTCCAAACATTGTTAATAGATAATTTTAATGTGATAAAAATGAGACATTTTTAAATATGTAACTGGGGAGTACTCACAAAATAAATTTCAAATGAAACTAAATTACATTTTGTTTTTGCCTGTTATCACTCACCCGTTTTTCAACTTGTACAACATAGCTGCTAAAGTTCTACAAAAATTATGCAGCCTGGTCATAGATTTTATTCACTTGATTTAGTTCCTGACAACTCCTAAAAATATTAACGATTACTTAAAATATGATCTTTTTGCCATTTTTTTTAATTAAATCTGCCTAGCAATTTAAGTGTTTTTATGGCAAAAGAGAATTTGTGTTCAGAACATACTTTTCTACAGTCAATTCAATTTATAACCTTTTGAGCTCAATGGTAAAAAAAATGAAAGAATAGGCACAGCATTATATTTTTTCTGGTTTCACAAAGAATGCACAAGTATGCACATAAACGTTCATTTATTTACTATGATATAAAATGTGTCCACTTTTGCACTAGGAAATTCTGTTATCTATATATATAAAAGCGAAATACCACTCATGCATCATCACAAAATTTCCAGAACCGTAAAGCATACAAACTTGAAATTTGGCACTTATGTTTCTCTTGGCTTCTAGGTGCTCACCAAGAAAGGATTTTTCAGAATGACCATCAGAACATTAGGATTTCGTATATTATTATTAACACGCTCTGATGCTAAAGAGTTCTACTCCCCCTCCCCACCTGAAAAGAAATCTGTTCCAAATGCAAAACACAAGCAGAAGAGAGGAGTTTCAGTTTCAGTTTTAGTTTCACAGCACCAAGCAGCTTTAGTACAGAACAGTTGAGCTAAGCCATGCCCAGGCTCTTTGCTGTCTCCTTCTTGCTCACACAGCAAATAATGTCGCTGCCGCTTAGTAATAAGTAATGCCGCTGCCGCTTAGTAATAAGCAGGCATATACAATGGAATGAAGGCTATTGCTGAGCACACTGGGTTGTATCCCAAAAATTGTAAGCCGCCCTGAGTCTTCGGAGAAGGGTGGCATATAAATGTATTTTTTTTAAAAAAAAATACTGTTTCAGTTTCCAAACAGCCCTCAACTCTCTCACACATTGACAGGACGCTAGCCAGATGAATACCAATGGATGCTGGTAGGCAGACATAGAATTTTTCCCCTTATTTTCCTCCCCAAAAACTAAGCCCGACCACATAGTTTCATAGCAAAGTACAGGTATCCAGTTAGTCTGTGTGTGTGTGTGTGTGTGTGCGCGCACGTATAGGTATATAGGGGTGTGTGTGTTTATTTATATATATACACACACACACATTGTTCTCTTTCACACTTATTTTATACATATACAGATATGTGTGTGTACACACACACACACACACACACACACACTGTTCTCTTTCATAAACAGTAACACACCAACCAACCATTTTTATCCCTCAGAGAAGTATCATAGTCAGAAGTATCATAGCAAGAAGCCCAGGCATCTTGCTGTCTCCTTCTGGCTCATACATCAAATGTTGTTTCAGTTTCCAAACAGCCCTCAACTCTCTCACATACTGATAGGATGCTAGCCAGATGAATACCAATGGATGGTGGTAGGCAGAGGCATGACTTTCTTTTCCTTCTTTTCCTCCCAAAAAACTAAGCCTGACCACATAGTTTTAGTGAAGCACGGGTATTGAGCTAGTTATAGATATTGAGATAGTATTTAGTCTTAAATGAAAATAGATTAATATGTATTCTTTGTTTAGCTTTTCCAGGGTTTCTAATCTTAACCTTTTCTGTTCCATTTGCTTGATACAATTAAGTGTAATTTGTCAAGGACTGTGAAACTCAGCAGGTCTTTTTAAAATGCAAGCACACACTAGATGCTCATTGATTATTTTATGCTACAATAGGGCAAGAAGACCACAGAAATATTGTTTAAAAGTGCACATTTTTTCAGTCATATGCTAAGAAATAAATATTACTCTCACCAGACCCAGAGCAAGAAGGTTTATCCCACCGTGTTTTATGATCAATATATATAATCATCTCATTCACCTGTACATTTTCTTCTGTAACTGTAATTTCACCTGTGTAAATGTATTCAATAAGCATCTTAAGGGTCCAACCATCAACTTCTTTGATTTGAACACTCTTTGCTTGACTTTCACTCATTTCACCTGCAAAACATTTAATTCAGACATTGGCAACATGCTGCAAAGAGATCTTATTAGGGAACAAAAAAAAGTAATTCCATAGTAATAAAACAGGAAATGTCAATATAATAATACCCAAAGGTACCAAAGTACCAGCCAAGAGGTACTGAATGCCTTTCAGAATTTTGAAATCTTTCATAATTTCTAATTTGGTACAACCATAGTTCAAAAGCACTAGGGGCAAAAAAGGAATTTCTGTTCTTAAGAAAGACAAAGAAACTGATTCTCAAGCATTATTCTACAAGGATAAATGATCTTGAAATTAAAATACTAAATAAATCTGGAATTAAAAAGCAGTAATCAAACTGAATTTACCTCCTGTTCAAATTACATAAATATGTTGAAAGAATGGGTACATATGTGTTTCACTATTGTTCATAACTTGATAGCTTGGAAGCTTAAGCACTGAGTTGGACTTACATATTTATTTTATATTATGATTTTTATTTATTTATTTATTTATCAATCAATCAATCAATCATATGGCATACCATACATGGACTAGCACTGTTGCCATGTGTTTTGAAAGTCAGGAAAATCTAGAGTTGTCTGGCTGCCAGCAGCTGCTAGTTATGATAAATGATATAATATGATTCCATACTGTATATCGAAAAACAGAGTTTAAAAAATAGTAGGATGTACATTAATTTAGTCAACTTATTTTATATATAGTGATTTTTAAAAAAAAAATCAAAATAAATTGTAACCATTAGTCAAGAGGATTAATAGTATCAGCATTTTTATTTATTGTAATATAAAACAATTTCATCTCTTTGCAAACGTAAAAAAGACACCTTTTCAATTTGTGGAGATTCGAATAGGACTATCTGCAGTGCAAGAATGAATGTTTACAAAAGAGAATTTAAAGCAAATCTCAGCTCTGAGGAGCGTTTCTGATGTATATCCAAAATCTATTGGTTAACAATGGAAAATGCCTGCAACATTCAATGTGTTAGAATAGCAATTTGAACTTTGAGCAATACTAAGGAAAACAAATCCTTCTCTAGTTGTCAGAGTTCCGGCTGATGCCCTACTTAAATCATGAGCCTCAGTCCAAGCTTCAAAAGAAAGCCAGTTGTTTATTAGGAGCTTCATGTCAGCACGGACCAAGTAGAGCCAACTCTGACCTCACTTAATTCATGCTTTGACTCTGATCCTGTTTCCTCCCCTCTACCCCCAAGATGTGTCATCAATCACATTCCCCAACAAAGCAACTTGGTGGGTTGTAGAAATCATTCCCTCCGGCCACTGTCGTTTCCCATGGAGATGACCTCGACATTGCCAGCTGGAATGTGCCTTGCTTTGACTGAAATGCAAGCTCCTTGATACAGCTGTGAGGTTTGATTCCCCATCCCCCTTACCTATGGCAACTCAAAAGCAGGTCAGGGATGCTTCATGAGTTGACACTCTAGCTTTATAACATCAGAAGTTGGCTAATTCCCAAACTAAGCAGATCTGATATCTCACTTTTTTCTGAGATTTTTTTCTGACCTGAGCACTAATTTCCATATTTCTCCTTAAGTGACAACCGCCAACACTTTGCCTGGAAGACTACTATCATATCAAAACCTATTGTCTTATCACAATGAAGGGTGGAACAGAGGGGAACATAAAACTGCTATGGTACTGATGCAATTTTATCCTTCTCTTTCGCTGCTGTTTTTTTTTTATTATTATTCACATTTATATGCCGCCCTTCTCCAAAGACTCAGGGCGGCTTACAATTTTTGGGATACAACCCAATGCGCTCAGCAATGGCCTTCATTCCATTGTATATGCCTGCTTATTACTAAGCGACATTTTTACAAAGTCAGCTTATTGCCCCCAACAATCATGGGTCCTCAATTTACCTTCCCCAAGAGGATGGAAGGGTGAGTCAACCTTGAGCCTGGTGGGATTCAAGTCTGCACTAATTGCAGGCAGCTGGAACTTAAGTGCTAGGCATTTAACACCCTGCACCACCAAGGCTCCTTAAATAATATATTCACCTCCGTTTGAACTATTTTATTGTATTTTTCATTGTGTGTGTGTGTATATATTAAAAGCAAGTGAATATATTATTTAAAACAGCAGCGCAAGAGATGGATAAAATTGCATCAGTACCATAGCACTTTGAACTCATACACACACACACACACACAAAGAAGCTATTATGAGGGTTCAGGGTAAAGCAGAGAATTAATCAGTTACTCTGACCACCTGTCATTATAACCAGTTACTTTTAATTATACACATCTCAGAAAGCAAAAATTACCTATCCTTAATGAGAATCTAACATTTAATATTTTTATCTAAATATCTTTTAGGAAATGCAGCAAGCAAAATTAATCACTGTTTGAAACCGAAGAATTGCATTTTAAAAAGAGGCACCTGGTTCAGGAGATGCTATTACTCATAAGATGAATGAAAAAATGTTTTTTTGGACCTTGGCAGAAGATGGTGGACTGAAGGCAGCTCCGTGGAAAACCAGAGCCAATGTTTGTGGACATTTTAACATTGCTCCTCATGAAAAGAACTATAAGATAGCAGTTTCTGGAAGAGGGGATAATTGGGAGACTGGGGGATTTGCCATAATTATGGTACTCCAGCTGCAAACTTCAAGTTTCTTCACTTCCTTCGCTAATTACCTCTGAAAATTGTCTATTAAAAGCTTCAAAGAAGTTAAGGGTGACAAAGCTGGGTGAATGCCTTCAAACCTTAAATATAAGAATATGAAGGTTTATTTTTATCATCCTTAAGACCTTTAAAAAACAAAGAGCAAAACACAAAACTAGATAGAAATAATGGCTCATAAAATGTTGAAACATTGGATTTTAAACATTAAGGGTTCAAAATTATTTTTAAAGAATGCATGTTTGTGGGGGGGGGGTTATGCTTTTTGAGATGTAAGACAAGAGAAACTTGTTATGGTATTTGGAGACATCTTTGAAGAATGAGATCTGCATCAGCAATTTGGTTCAATTATATCAGCTATGTTTTGTCTTCTCAGAACCAATCTGTTACCAGAAGAAAATGTTTCAGAACAAAATATGCAGCAAAATCTATCCAAGAAAAATATGAAGGAAACTCTGAATAAGACTGTGTCATGAGATATAAAGCAAAAAGAAAAACTGTATGGGACTTTAAAAATTAAGAAAAAGATAAAAACGATAATTCCAGAGAGCAATTGGAATAATTTCATTTTGTTGGATTCACAAGAGAGACTGATTAAAGTACTGAAGAAATTTACAATAAGAATAATCATCTGAATGCAGTAAGGACTACAAAGTTGGTTTATTTGACCAGGGATAAAATGGAATACATACACATACACATACACACACACTTATATATATGGATGTGGTGGCTCAGTGGCTAAGACACTGAGCTTGTCAATCAGAAGGTTGGCAATTCAGTGGTTCAAATCCCTTAGCGCCACGTAACGGAGTGAGCTCCTGTTACTTGTCCCAGTTTTTGCCAACCTAGCAGTTCGAAAGCACGTAAAAAATGCAAGTACAAAAATAGGGACCACCTTTGGTGGGAGAGTAACAGTGTTAATACAATTATTACAGATGAAAAAATGTTTTTCAATGCACTGAATGTGGTTAAGCTGACTGAATTAACGATTACTTGCAAACCAATTTATATACCTATCCTGGATACACAGGACAGTTGGTGCAGAGCATGAACATTCCAAAATTCAATTGGCATAGAAAGAATCATGGCAAAACACATTATCCAATCATCTGAAATTGGGCCAAAAAAGCCAACATAAAATGTAAAACTATCATCCATGTTAAATTTTCAATTCTATAGTTTCTCAATCTGCCCTTCTCCTTTCTATATATTTTCTCTGTTGCTTTTTATTTCAGCTTTTTAGCTGAGCGGTTTACAGAACACATTTTACCAACTAATGGTGACACCAAGGATAACAGTACTAGCAAGAATATAGCTTCCAGAGTGCAGCTTTTATTTCTAGGAATCAGCTTCAAGAACAAAGTTTACTTATTAAGGTGTTTTAAATACATGGTGCCTATTTACATACAGCACAAAAACATCCTGAAGAAACACCAATTATACTTATGCCTTTTAAAATCGCCTGAGATAGTTCAACTGCAAGAGACAAGAAGAAAAAAACAGGTACCTGCGAACATTGCATAGAAATATGGGCTGCAAGCTGCTAATACAACTCGATGAGCTGCAATTTCCATGTCTTCAGCTACTATTGTCACATCACATAATAGGTTTTGACTATTAAGAAAAACAGAACAAAAATAACCTTAGACCATAGGAAAGATAATCATTGCCTGGTTAGCTAGCTATTGTGCATATTCACCAAGTTCAATAAAATAAACAGCTGATAACCAATATTCAGGTTATCATTCTCTTTGCTAGTAGGGCTATTGAGTTTATCTTTTTTTACTAACAATTATTTAAAATAAAAATGATCACATTTGTAAAGGCAAAGTTTAAGTGCTATCAAAACTCACTTCAGGCTTTGGACCCCACTTTTTCTGTGCAATCTCCACTAGATTTAGGAACTCATGATAGAAAGATTAAAATGTAACAATTAAAACAGGAACATTATTTCTTGCCCAGTCTTATCCCTGATAAAAATAATTTCTTTTAATCATAGTAGTAGCAATAGCACTTAGACTTAACAGCCCTCTCTAAGCAGTTTACAGAGTCAGCATATTGCCTCCAACAATCTGGGTCCTCATTTTATGAACCTCAGAAGGATGGAAGGCTGAAACAACCTTGAGCCAGTGAGATCCAAAGTGCCAAATACTGATAGTGGTGATCAGCAGAAGTAGCCTGCAGTACTGCATTCTAATCATTGCTCCACCACGGCTGATGAATGAATTTGTATATCATTATCAACAGTAGTAGAAAGCTTGAGAACCTTGCTTCTGTATACAATTCCCTCCCTCTTATACTATTTTGACTTAATAAGAGTACCACATAAGTACAGTAAATATGCAAGAACAAAAACAAAGATATTTTCCAGAAAATAAGCAGAGTTTATTCTTTAACTCCAGGATTGGAAACATGAATTATAATCTACAGTATCTGTAACAAACGGCCACATGGAAATTGTAGTTCAATACTATATAAAGCGGAGGTCACCAACCGGTGGTCTGCAAGAAACTTTCGGTGGTCCACAGCACACCTGCATGGAGAAGCTGCTCTGGGATGACCAATAGGCCAGTCCTGTGACTAGAGATCTGGGATATGGGACCAGCCAGACAGCTTGTGGTGGGGCTGGAAAACTCCGCCGTACAGGGAGGTACATGCAAATTGCAATTTTGCAGGTGATGGACGTGCAAGGATTAGCACAACCCTCACCAGCTGGAACAAGGTAAGGGTGTTGTTGCAGCAAGGGGGGGTGGCAATGCAGGCGGGCCGAAGCAATGGGTGTTGGCAACCCGCAGCTCTTTTGTCCCCCTGCTGTGGCTTCCTGTCGGGTGATCCCATCACTGGCTGGCCTGGCCCCGCCCCTCACCCTCCTCCCACTCACTCACCTGGCCTGAGAAGGGAAGGGCAGGGGATGGAGATTCGCTCCATATTCCAGTGCGGGAGTGAAGCTTCATCTCTTGCTGGGTCTTGCGGGCATTTCTTCCGGCCCTTGTTGGTGCAATGCGCACTCGGCCATTAGGGGAGATGTGCAACTTCCTCTCTGTTCAAGACACTGGCCCGGCCTGGCCTGCCCGTTCCTCTGCATTGCTGCTGTTGGTGCCTCCATGGCCTGCCCACTGCTCTTGCAGCGCCTTGCACAGCGCAGTTAAATAAACACTTCACAATGGGGGAGACAGAGTCCCCTCTTCCTCCTGGAGCCCATTACAACATGGAGCATTGGCTGCAGCTGGGTCGGGCAAGTGTCTCGGGTGGAGAGCAGGTTGTGCATCTCCCCGAGTGACTGATGCGTCCAGCACCAACAAAGGCTGAAGAAGCACCCGTGAGACCCAGAGAGCACCATAAAATCAGAAAGAGAGAAAGATGAGAGAAAGATACAGAGGGGGGGGGGGAACAGAGATGAGAAACAGAGTGAGAGAGAGAGAGAAAGAGAGACAGAGAGAGAGAAAGACAGAAACAAACAAAGAGAGGGGGAGAAATTTATTTATTTATTATTTGTTTGTTTGTTTGTTTGTTTGTTTGGATTTGTATGCCGCCCTATCTCCCGAAGGACTCAGGGCGGCTCACAACGACAAAAACACAGAATACAAAATTTAAAATTATTAAAAGATATTAAATAAGAACCCAAACAAATATTTAAACCCCAACACAATTACAGATAAAAGCCCCATAAAAACCCACCCCTCAATCCAGGCCGGCCTGTTGGAACAACCATGTCTTCAGGTCACGGCGGAAGGAACGAAGGTCAGGGGCCAACCAAAGCTCCAGAGGTAACTGATACCACGGGGTGGGTGCTCCCACAGGGTGGGTGCTTCTACAGAGAAGGCCCTACCCCTGGGGGTCGCCAGCCAACACTGTCTAGCCGACGGCACCCCAAGGAGGCCCTGTCTGTGGGAGCGCACAGGGCGATGGGCAGATGTTGCTGGCAGGAGATGTTCATGCAAATACCCCAGACCTAAGCCATGTGGGGCTTTATAGGTAAGTTCCAGCACCTTGAATCTCACCTGGAAGGCAACCGGCAACCAATGCAGCTCACGCAGGAGGAGTGCAACATGGGAGTATCGGAATATTCCCATCACAACCTGCGGGGCTGCATTCTGCACCAGTTGAAACCTCTGAGTGGTCTGCAAGGGCAGCCCCATGTAGAGAGCATTGCAGTAGTCAACATAGGAGGTAACGTGTGACCTCCTGGGCGGCAAAAACCAGCCAGGAGGGACACGGGTACAGTAAACACGTGGCGGAACTCAGCCTCCGCATGATCCTGTCCACTTCATTTGGAGTCACAGGCTTGAACTCTTCCCAGATAATATCCACAAGACCCATCGTTCCTCCATCGTCAGACTCTAGCCAGTCGGAGTCCAAGCCGGCCCGAACCTGAGCGATCTTATCCAGCAGATGCTGACTAAACTCCTTGGCCTGCCCCTGCAAAGGGTCCTCCCTCGCTCCCTATGTAGGGAGTGGGTGACCCCAAACAGGGCGGCTGGGCAATTATCTGCGGATGCAGTAAGAACGGAGAAGTAAACATACTTCGCCACTCTCATCGCCGCCAGATAAGAACTGTACTCGATCAGATTTGGACTGACTGGACCTCCAACTGCTCTCTAGGCCCCTCCTCCGGCACTTCATCTCTCGGAGCTCTGTGGAAAACCAGGGAGCCAACCGAGATCTGCAATGGGTCAGGGGCTGCAAAGGGACAACGCGGTCGAGAGCCTCTGAGGCAGCCTTTTGCCAGGCGTCCGCCAGGGCCTCGGCCGAGCTGTGGGTAAGGGAGGCAGGAAATAACCCAAGCATCTGAAACTCCCCCGAGTGCATCAGGTGTGTGGGGCAGAACCACCTGGTCAGTTCCGCTTCCCAGTGATGAGAGGTGGCATAATGGAAGACGAGTTGGAAGAGGTAATGATCGGTCCATGACAGGTTGAATAATTGGTGATCCCCCACCTAGATCATTACACCAGTGTCTGGAGATAAAAACCAGGTCGAACATATGCCCCCCTCCATGGGTCGGACCCTGAATTATTTGGGTCAGGTCCACAGCCGTCATGGAAGCCATGAGCTCCTGATCCATCCTTGACGCCCCACCCAGGGAAGGCAAGTTGAAATCCCCCAGGACAAGAAGTCTGGGGAACTCAACCGCCATCCCCCGCAAGGATGTCAAGTAGCTCAGGCAGGGCCATTGTCACACAGCTGGGTGAAAGGTACGTGAGCAACAAATCCATCTGACCACCAGGGCCCAGCCTCAGGAGGAGAGACTCACACCCGTCTATCTGCGGGACAGTGACCTCCCTCGGACAAAGGGTCTCCCTAATAACAACTGCCACTCCCCCGCCCCTACCCTGGGCTCGAGGTTGGTGTAGCACCCGGAAACCTGGAGGGCATAACTCGCACAGAGGGACTCCTCCCTCTGAGCCCAACCAGGTCTCCGTGATGCAAGCCAGGTCCACGTGCTCCTCCTCAATCAATTCACAGATGAGGGGAGCTTTGTTCATCACGGACCTGGTGTTCACATAAACCAACCTGAGCACAGGGGCCTGATCTCCCGTACCCCCAGGGAAATGAGCGGAAACAAGAGGGTCGGAGTGTGCCCCCGCTCGAAGATAGCAGGGGCGCGCTTCCAAGCTCCGATCCGACCCTCTGCCTCTCCATCTCCTGCCATTCCCAATCGCCATGGGGATTGCAATCCCCACCCTTTCCCCTAGAGCCCCGGAGCCCCCCAACCCCATCCCCTCTGCCCCAACCCACTCCCAACCTGGACAAAGATTGACTTTGGTACAGCGGAACCCCCCCAAGTTCCCACCGAGACCTACACCCCACCCCCCTCCCTAACCCATTTAAAAATTTAGTTAAAAAATTGATTAACTGTCCCTTTCTACCCTTTATCCGATTAAAACCCCTGCTTGCGCCATGCCATCTCTTGGGATCCCAGGATCCGTCATCAAGGTAGGCCTTTGATAGTCCAGCAGGCCACCTCAGGGACAGGGGGACATTCCTCAGGGCCCGCAGCTCTGCAGTCGAGTAAGTCTTTGCAGTCATAAAAATCATAAAATAGTCCATAGATGGGAGTGGGAGATGGTAAGTAAAAAGCCAGATGACAAAGCCATCATGTCCAGGTCTATGCAACCCCCGGTGTCAAAGAGTTTCTTACCCCGGCCGCCCTCTCACGGCTAGTTGAGGGGACCAAGATGGAAAAGGTTAACCACCGCCCTCTCACTACAGTGGCAACTCCCAGCTCTGGGCCTAAAATCATAGCATGGCCAGGTGGGATTGGCAAAACAGCCACTGCTGCCCTCTCACCACAGCAGGCTGAAAGAGCAAAACACCACAGTGTCCTCTCACCGCAGCAGGGCCAGCCAATCCCACCAACCTGAACAGACAAGGCAGGAGGGAAGAAGTAGCTCCAGTTCCGATCTTCAATACTATATCTGGTCCACACAGCTGATGGGTCCTAACCACAGTCACAACAATCCAGCGAAAGGCACAACACAGCAGCAGCACAGCACACCACTCGCAGCAAACGGCAAGCAGTGAGCGGCAAGCAGCAAGCAGTAGGCGGCAGTCACACCAGCCACGCAGAGGCCGCCATCCATCTTCGGAGTGGGCTCAGCAACTGCCCGCCCCCATGCCCAGCACGGCCTCCGGGCCTCAGTCTCAACTCACCCAGGCAGCCGACCCAGTCAGCAAGCCAGCAGATGCTGCTCGGCTTGGCTGCCAAAAAACAAACAATAGTGGCAGCCATTCGCCGAGTCAGCTCTCCTCTCTGGCGTCTTTCCACTCAGCCTCTCAGCCGGGCTCTCGCAGGGCACATGCAGCCCCTCTGCTCTCATCAACTTCAACGCTGTCGTCCACCACTGCCAAACTTCTCCAAGTGCTGCTGCCACCAAGCACTCCCGCTGCCATTGCCTGCTGCCTCTGAACACCTCCAAATGCTCCAAACGCTGCTGCTGCCATTGTCGCTGCCACCAAGCACTGCTGCCGTCCACCACCGCCATCCACCGCCAACTGCTGACCACCAGAAGCATCGCCAAACTCCCAGGTAACAAAACCGGGGGCCGGGAAGGGAAAACGGAGCCAACCCTCTAAACGGCAAAAAAACCCCACTCTGCTATGGCACTCACCGAATCCGGGCAGCCATTACGCGGACAGGTGCAAGATGAGAGAGAGAATGAGAGAGAGATGTGAGAGAGAGAGATACAGAGAGAGATAGAGATACAGAAAGAGATGAGAGATCCCAGTGTTTTGTTTTCTGTGGAAATGTCCAAACGGCTGTTTGAGTGTTTAAGGTTGCAGAAACAGGTGGCCAAGCTGTGCCTGAAGGACCCCATCCCATCACTGGGAGTCCAGGTACTTCAGTAAGTGGCGCGCTGGATTCATATTAGTGGTCCATGGGATTTAAAATTATGGATGTAGTGGTCCTCAAGGTCCGAAAGATTGGTGACCCCTGATATAAAGGGTATAGTTTTCTCCAGCCTGTTATGCTACTACAGGTAGTTCTGGACTTATGAGCATTCAATTTTAATGATGCTCTGGAATTTGGTCTGGAATTACACCAGCAACAGAATGGGTGCAAAGCACTTCCAGCCATCAAAAACACTGCACCATTATCCCCACAGTCACATGATCACAATCTGGGAAACCTGTTTACACTTACAACCAGTTACCAAGTGCTCTACCATAATGCACTCATCATTTAAAATCTTCTCTGCTGACTCCCTCAAAAAGTCAACAAGAGTCAGCAGAGATTATTACAAAAGGGATGCCCACCAGCAGGGAATTTCAGGTGGAGGGGAATCTCACCTCCATGTGATCTGAGGTCCCCACCCCCACCCCAGGAAGCCATTTGAGAGCAAAAAGACTTCCTGCTGAAGGGGCGGGAACAACTCCAGCTGATGACAGTCCATTCCTGCAACCCTTTGAAGGACTTCCTTTCAGCACACTGAGGGGGAGGGGAACTGCTCTGAAAAGCTGCAGACATATCCTGAACATCTGAGCTCTGTTCCTGCAACCATTCCTTCCGCACAGGAGGGCAACTCTAGCAAAAAAGGAGGTCAGGGACTGCAAAAAGGGAGGTCAGATCTCAAAGATCTGAGCTCGGTTCCTGCCATTCTTCGGAGCGGTTTCCTTCCATACACAGAAAGGAACAGTACTCAGCAGGCAGCTCCTTTGCTTAATGACCCAATAGATAAAACAACAGGAGTGGTCAATTGTGGCAACTGAGTAAAGCAGTCACATGGGCATCTTGCTTAACAACCACTTGTCTCAATGATGGAGGTTCTGGTCCCAATTGCAGTTCTAAGTCAAGGACTACCTGTAACAGCAGAAGTTTTCAAGTGGTAAAAAAAGAGACAGTATCCAAATAGGTGGTTTACAGTACAATTTCACAGAAAACATTTACTTCTTGATAATATACACTTGAACTCTTGAAACAAGGCAGCACCAGGCCCATTAGGAAAGCCAATTTTCACTTTCAATTTGCAACAAAATGTTAAGATTGTGAAATCATTTTGCTTAACATCATTTTTCCTAATCAGGTTCCTTAGGAAGTAACTCAAGGATTTAGGGTTATTGATACGATTAAATCTTGTTATGACTGAATAATAATAAAAAACAAAGCGTAAACAGCAAATAGCTAAATTTTAGTTTGGTCTCTAATTGTAAAGCATAAATGGATATTGCATTCACTACAATGAACAAATAAGACAGGTCCAGAACAGAATATGTCATCGCTGTATTGTAAATAGTTTTGTGGAAGTAAACCTCTTCAGGATTTTGTATAAGTCTAGTCCACATTTATTAACTTTGATGAATAGAAGTTTAGAATAGAGTAATAGAGTTGGAAGGGACCTTGGGAGGTCTTCTAGTCCAACCCGCTGCCTAGGAAGGAAACCCTACACCACTTCAGACAAATGGTTATCCAACATCTAAGTTCTTGGTATTTTTTTTCTTCAAAAAAGTTGTTAAAGGCTACAATAAAAAGAATAAAAGCTATCTATAAATTACAAAAATATAAAAATGTGGAAAAAAGAAAAAAAAGAAGTTGCTTTCCTCTTCATTCTGCCAAGTACATACAGGTGAAACTCGAAAAATTAGAGTATCGTGCAAAAGTTGATTTATTTCCGTAATGCAACTTAAAAAGTGAAACTAATATATGAGATAGACTCATTACATGCAAAGCAAGATAGTTCAAGCTGTGATTTGCCATAATTGTGATGATTATGGCTTACAGCTCATGAAAATCCCAAATCCACAATCTCAGAAAATTAGAATATTACATGCAATCAATAAAACAAGAATTGTACATAGAACAATATCAGACCTCTGAAAAGTATAAGCATGCATATGTACTCAGTACTTGGTTTGGGCCCCTTTTGCAGCAATTACTGCCTCAATGCAGCATGGCATGGAAGCTATCAGCCTGTGGCACTGCTGAGGTGTTATGGAAGACCAGGATGCTTCGATAGCGGCCTTCAGCTCTTCTGCATTGTTCGGTCTCATGTCTCTCATCTTTCTCTTGGCAATGCCCCATAGATTCTCTATGGGGTTCAGGTCAGGCGAGTTTGCTGGCCAATCAAGCACAGTAATCCCACAGTCATTGAACCAGGTTTTGGTGCTTTTGGCAGTGTGGGCAGGTGCCAAGTCCTGCTGGAAAATGAAGTCAGCATCCCCATAAAGCTCGTCTGTGGAAGGAAGCATGAAGTGCTCCAAAATCTCCTGGCAGACGGCTGCATTGACCCTTGACTTAATGAAGCACAGTGGACCAACACCAGCAGATGACATGGCTCCCCAAATCAACACAGACTGTGGAAACTTCACACTGGACTTCAAGCATCTTGCAGTGTGTGCCTCTCCATTCTTCCTCCAGACTCTGGGTCCTTGGTTTCCAAATGAGATGCAAAAGTTGCTCTCATCAGAAAAGAGGACTTTGGACCACTGAACAACAGACCAGGTCTGTTTTTCTTTAGCCTAGGTAAGACGCTTCTGACAACATTTGAAGCCCATGTCCAGGATCTGTCTGTGTGTGGTGGCTCTTGATGCACTGACCCCAGCCTCAGTCCACTCCTTGTGAAAGTCCCCAACATTTTTGAATGGCCTTTTCCTGACAATCCTTTCCAGGCTGCGGTCATCCCTGCTGCTTGTGCACCTTTTTCTTCCACATTTTTCCCTTCCACATAACTTTCTATTAATGTGCTTTGATACAGCACTTTGGGAACATCCAACTTCTTTTACAATTACCTTTTGAGGCTTTCCCTCCTTATGGAGGGTGTCAATGATGGTTTTCTGCACAACTGTCAGGTCAGCAGTCTTTCCCATGATTGTGATTCCTACTGAACCAGACTGAGAGACCATTTAAAGGCTCAGGAACCCTTTGCAGGTGTTATGGCTTAATTAGCTGATTAGAGTGGGACACTTTGAGCCTAGAATATTGCACCTTTTCACAATATTCTAATTTTCTGAGATTGTGGATTTGGGGTTTCATGACCTGTAAGCCATAATCATCACAATTATGAAAAATCATGGCTTGACCTATCTTGCTTTGCATGTAATGAGTCTATCTCATATATTAGTTTCACCTTTTAAGTTGCATTATGGAAATAAATGAACTTTTGCACAATATTTTAATTTTTCTAGTTTCACCTGTAATTTAAATAAATTTATCACAATGACTTCTGTGGTTCACTCGTAAGGAACAGCTGTATGGAATCATGTGGGCTATTTCAAAGATCCAGAGAGAATTTCAACAGCCAGGATTCTGCATCCCGCTCTAATCTCTACTGCAACACCATCCTGATACAAAATTGATATCTACCTCACTGTGGCTTTCAACCAGAGTTGCAATATTAATTGGAGCCACTATTTTATTTTTTCAGAGAACCAAGTTGGAAGAATAGCATAAATCCCATGTAGATTTAACTAGTCAAGAACCAAGATCTTCATTCAATGCTCTAGTTCCCTCTAAATAGGCTGGGTTGACTTTTCAAAAATCTAGACCACAATGCCCAACACAGTCTTAGAACAAACACTGGACCACAATTTTTAAACAATTTGCTTTTTGAAAAACTTTTTGTGATTATGATAGATAACATATGGGTGTGTACTTTATGCTATACTGCTCATACTTAGCTTTCCCTTTGGAGATATCCATAGCAATACAGGAAAATCTGGTGGCCAGACCTCAACATCTCAAAGCTACCAGCTTATTGATCATTAGGAAGGAACATTTAAAATAAATGGCATTAAAAATGACTATAGTTTCTTTAGTCATATGCCAAAACAAGTGAAAGAGTGCGGGCATAGAAGATATGAGAGACCCAAAGCCTACATTGTTCAAGTTATGAGAACACAGGACAACGAAGAAAAAGTAGGGGACCTAACCCAAAATAGCAGCACTTACAAAGCAGTGGACAGGAACACAATTAGGGGAGTACTGACCCAGCAGTGGTCCAATAGTATTTTACCACTTTGTCCCTGAAGAGGAGACATCACCCTAAAATAAGAAAATCCCGCCCTCAAAATCTAAGTCCCATCATTGCCTATCCACATATCTTATCCTCACAGGAATACTTTAATAAGAAAGATAATTTGAATCAGCATTTGAAAACAGATTTGTCATTAATAAAGAGCTGAAATTTCTGCCACCCAGAAAAGTTGTATTAGGCAGCTCAAGTTTCCTCTTCAAAATCTTATTGACCAGCTCTGGAGAGAAAAAAACAATTATATACAGTGCTATGGCCTGCGCAGCATCTTATTTAAATAATGCAATTTCATTTTCAACATTGTATTCCAATAAGAGCAAAATCTGGAAAACTACTAAAGACACTGCCTGCTTTCAAGAAAAATACCTTCTTAATTCATTCAAAACTTTAAAAGCTTTCTTCATGTGCCAAGGATTCACTCTAACAGGACAGTGTTTTTCAGTATTATCATCTTTCAAATCCAGAGGTTTCTGCTGGCATAATTTGGTACATCTGAAAAAGAAAAAAGATTTGTTAACCGTGAGAGTTTGCAACCAACTTAAATTATTGCTAATGCTAAACTGATTAGTTTATATGCATGTTTATTGTATATCAGGGCTGTCAAACTCCCGGCCCATGGGCCAGATGTGTCAGGCGGTGGCCATGCCCACGCCCAGTTTAGCGAAGGGGGAAAAAGTCCCAATACATCACGTGACAATGCCGTAACAATATCCCTGCACTATATTATTGTTATAAGCTGCTTTAGAGTCTTTGACTGAAGTGACACCAAAGCTTGTAATATCTACATACTGTTTCACTTACAGTTCTGCAACGCAGCCAAGTGAAATGTGCTTTTAGCTTTGACTTGACTATGCCTTTAAGCTTTGGGATAAACAATCCAACTCCCAAGTGAAATTCAAACTAGGAAAAGCCCTAAATTTAAACATCCACAATCTAATTAAATCATTGGTAAGAGGCTGAAGTCACTACAATTAAAGACACATTGAAACACACTAAACTGAAGTTAGTGCTAACAATATGCAGTAAAAAAGGTGAAGCCTCATTTGTCATTGCAAAGCTGATTATTAAACTATCTTATTTATCAAATAACTGAAACTATTAATAAAGAAACAACAACTTTCCCCAACTTGGTGTATTCTATGTATTCAACTGTATGTTTCAGAATAGTCAGTCTGCATGATCATTGGCCATTGGCATGATGGGAAATACTGAAAATTTTAATTCAACATGCCTGAAAGTCATGGGCTTGGTGAAGATGTGATTAGAGAAAAAAGCAAAGAAAAACATAATTCCCAAATTTAAAACATAAGACAAAAAAATCTCACCAAGTAAACAATAACTTTGTATCTTATTAAAATAAAATATGAAGTTTTCCCATATATTGGCCTTAAACTTCTTAAACAATTCCAGGATTTTTTTTAAATGAAAACTAAAGCATAATTGGCAACCACTTCCCTATATCTCACTATTCTGGCCTGATAAACAATTTAGTATTTACAGATGTTTGTTTTTAACATAGCCAGCATTTTATCCTGCTGATCCTATATTCAGAATGAGCAAGTTCCTTAAAATCAAACTAGAACTAATATTAGAAGACAGCAACTACACATGTATCTACACATATATCACTACCTTTCACAGAAGACACTAACCCAAAAACAAACACTGGGACTGTTTTATCCCAGTTTAACATTTAATTTTAAATGTAATTCTCCTAACACTTTCAGTTTTCCTGGGAACCAAACTTGGACAGTAAAGTTTATTTTAAATAAAAAATGAAGATCACAAAATACCTTTTCTTTGCTAGTATACTGTAATTTAACAGTTCAGATAACTCATTAATGCCAACTTAATTCTACATTCAAGTGAGGAAGGAGCTTCTGCATCTCTTTTCTCTTCATGTCACTGAAATGACCAGAACAATCTTTAATTTTATCAAGCTTAATGCCACTAAAATACCTATTATTCTAGAGTCACATGCTCCATATCTTATTGGAGTTACAATCTAAAGCAGGGGTGTCAAACTCAAGGTCCATGGGCTGGATCTGGCCTGCGGGGTACTTAAGATCTGGCCCATGGGGCTGCCCTGGAAACAGTGAAAGACTAGCCCACGGTGCCTCCGCCAGTGAAAGTGGAGCTCCAAAGAGCTGCACATGGCCCTTTCGGACTCCGTTTTCATTAGCAGAGGATTGCAGGAGTCTGGTTGCAGCCGAAAACAGAGCCAGGTAGGACCATGCACAGGCTGCAGGATGTTGAGCTCATCACGCCCACTCAGCCCTCCCCCCCATCAAACACAACCCTGATGCTGCCCTTAATAAAATTGAGTTTGACACCACTGATCTAAACTACTTGAGGTAAACCATCATGTTAGGGAAGGTTTTCCTAAACTTTCTTTACAAAATTGACGTCAGACCTGAAGGCAATAGAAAATGTAATTAAGAATCAGAGGGAAAAAAATCAGATAACAGATAACAGATAATCAGAGTTGGAAGGACCTTGTAGGTCATTTAGTCCAACCCCCCCGCCCAAGCAGGAGATCCTACACCATTTCTGACAAATGGCAGTCCAATTTCTTCTTGAAGGTCTCAAGTGATGGCGCTCCCACAACTTCCGAGGGCAACTTCTGTTCCATGGGTTGATTGTTCTCACTGTCAGAAAGTTTCTCCTTATTTCCAGGTTGAATCTCTCCTTGTTCAGTTTCCATCCATTATTCCTTGTCTGGCCTACAGGCGCTTTAGAAAACAGCTTGACCCCTTCCTCTCTGTGGCAGCCCCTCAAATATTGGAAGACTGCTATCATGTCTCCCCTGGTCCTTCTCTTTACTAGACTAGCCAAGCCCAGTTCCTATAACCGTTCATTGTATGTTTTAGCCTCCAGTCCCCTAATCATCCTGGTTGCTCTTCTCTGTACTTTTTCTAGAGTCTCAACATCTTTTTTATAATGTGGTGAGCAAAACTGGATGCAGTATTCTAGGTGTGGTCTTACTAAGGCTTTATAGAGTGGTATTAGTACTTCCCTTGATCTTGATTGTATCGCTCTGTTAATACAACTTAGGATTGCATTAGCTGTTTTGGAAAGGACTCCATGTAGCAAGAAAATCTAATATGGCTCTTTTATGATGCTTGTTAGGAATCTGCACACCAATTAGTTGGGTTGGAAATATATAAACCAACAATGTATGTTTGTAGCTTTAAGAAAAATCACTGTATTGATTTATACTATATTCTGATTGGTTGATTATATTGCAAATTACCATAAGAGGGAGCTAGAGATCATAGCTTGCTCTCTCTGACATTCTGTTGCTATCTAAGGTTCTCTGTTGTATTATGCTGTGCTTATACTTTGATATCTTTGTTTACTGTAAATGATTTGCAACCAGTAAGAAGACTTTGTAATTGGATATTATTTGGACTGTTAAACATATATGACCTGGACCGTTTATTGGACTGTGCTATTTCTTAGAGTAAACTTCAACTCAATTTAGTGTATCTGTGTGTGGTTGAATAATTATTCATAATTACTCTCATAAACGTTTCCATATGCATATCCTTGTTACTCAAGGGTTATTCTGTACATTTCATAAGAATGCTCAATTTATCTGTCACAAAAATTATATAGCTAGCTGCTTAATAGAACAGTTACATGCAACTGGAAGACAAATTTGGAAGACTGTAGTGAAAGATCTATATGTTCCAAATTTGTTTCTTTTTAAAGTACTGTAGTCTACAATGACATTAATACATTGCCTCTAAAATGACACATCATAAAATAAGCAGCATTTACAACAATAAAATATTCAAAAACAGTTTCAGGTTCACTGAATCATTTAACAGCTGGACAAATAAGGCAAATTCGGTCAGGTACTTAAATCTTTAAACATCTGAAAGAATCCCAAAGTTAAGGTGCTCATGGAAAGCTCTTTTGTCATCCTCATCCAATACCTGTTGGGCACAGACAGCAGGAATGAGCTTACTTTGAAAAAAACTAAGTTAAAAGTAACATTAGGGCCTTGGTGGTGCAGGCTGCTAAATGCCTAGCACTTAAGTTCCAGCTGCCTGCAATTATTGCAGGCTCGAATCCCACCAGGCTCAAGGTTGACTCAGCCTTCCATCCTCTCGGGGTAGGTAAATTGAGGACCCAAGATTGTTGGGGGCAATAAGCTGACTTTGTAAAAATGCCGCTTAGTAATAAGCAGGCATATACAATGGAATGAAGGCTATTGCTGAGCACATTGGGTTGTATCCCAAAAATTGTAAGCTGTCCTGAGTCTTCGGAGAAGGGCAGCATATAAATGTAATTAAAAAAAAATTACATGTGCACATAGAGCTCTTTAGTCATGAATCTCCACTTTTCTAGAACTTTCAAATTGAAAACTCCCAATGCAGAAATATTCACCTTCCTTCTTCTATTGAAATATTCACCTTCATTCTTCTATTTAGAATGATGGAAACACATCAGGTGCTTTTGGCCTATTCAACTAGTATTCAACTGTCATTGTTGTTCAAATTGTGACTAGAATGAAAAAGTAATTTTTCTCCATTCAAAGGAAAGTAGCAAACAAGGATTAGTCTGCATTCTCCAGAGATTCTTTTGTGAGTTTCAGTTGGCCCTCAAATGGTTAGATTGCTTAGCACAAGGATAACCGAAGTAAAGACAGCCTACCTAAAAGCTGCTCTTACTTAAAATATGCTGACAACTTTGCTTGCAACAATCCAAATCTTCAATTAAACCACAACTTGCCCAGAAGCTGTTTGGAATTGTCAAGGCCCTGTTTCATATACAGTATATGAAATGCAAAAGGAGTATCTCCTGGCTGTTTGTTCTGTGGTTTTCTAACTTCAAGCTAACCACAAACAAACCCTAAAAGATAACGGGGCTGCAAACAGCCCTTCCAGGCAGAGTGACCAAATTAGCCATCCCCAGAAATGAGCCGTTTTTACTATGAGAACCCAGATTGTTGGGGGGGGCAATAGGCTGACTCTGTAAACCACTTAGAGCGGGCTGTAAAGCATCGTAAAGTGGTATATAAGTCTCAGTGCTATTGCTATAGCTACCATAACATATGAAATGCCTTCTGTATATGGTCAGAATAGGGTTGGATTATTGGGACGTGGGTTCCAGAAACAAACGCGATATTCCAGTTTGGTAATAGGACCAAGGCCTGTTCAAAGGTAATGATTTTCTGCAAAGGGACAATTCTCTCCAGAACCCTTGCGATATTAGGAGTCCGCCTCTAGCAGTCCTCTTCAATTGGGAGTCGTCGGGGTGCTCTTTGGACTTCAACTCCCATCACTTCCAGCCAGCCTGGTGGAGGGCGGGTGGCGATGGGCGTTGAATCCAACACATCCGGGAAGGGATCAAACGGGCCCCGAGACTCACCCCAACGGCTGCAGCAGCAGCATTTCCATCGTGGCTTCTCCGCTCGGGCTGGTCCCTCCGAAACACGCAAGCACCGAACGCCGGCGCCAACACCATTCCAGCCGCAAACGCTGGGACTCTCCCGGCAAGAAAGCCCAGGGAGCGGCAAGACTTTTCCTGGCTTAAATCAGCCCGGCTTCTCCGCCGTAGAGCGCAGCCTCCGGTAGTTTCCTTCCTCCGCTCAAGCGGAGCCAAATGTTAGCACCTACTCACGCCCCACGGTCTCCTCCAGCCTGCCAAACCTCTACTTCCGGGGTCTGGACAGGCTTAATCCGATTTATCCTCTTCACCAAAGAAATGTGACGTCAACACGTAACTGGGGAGGGGGGGTCGGACTTCGACGTCTTCCCCTTCCCCTGCCTGTCTTAAGGGGCACGCGAGAACAAGGTTTGCAATAGAAGCAAGCTGGTGTTGGGGTGGACGGCAAACACGGAAACCCTATTCAGTACTAAGTAAGGGTGGTTCTCTTTGCCGTTTTGAAAATGATTGTTTGAAGGATGCGTTCTCTTTCCCCCATAGCGCCCATAGCTTTCTTCATGTCAGGTCCCTGCTGACATTTTCAGTAACTTCTAGCATTTACAATGAGCGGAGATGGGGGTCCTGGAATTAGGGCAGCCAAGGCGATGGAGCAGTTTAATTGCTGGAATAGCATCTAGGAAAACCAGGTCCAGGTTCACCCTCAAGCATGAAAGCTCATTGGGTACATTTGGACCATTTACCCTCTTACTTAAACCTGCTGTATCTCACAGGGTTGTTTATAAACTTACTTGAACTTATACTTCAGCCGTAAGTGGTGTAATGCCTACATGCAAAAGTGTAGGCACTGCTTGATCAACGTGGATGTGTCCATGAATCCCTATGGTATCAGGCCATTGTACCTAGCAGTTGGCCGGAGGTTCTTCTCCACCCATTTTTTTCATAGGTACTTTTTAAAAATAGTTTTCTATTAGTTTATAATCTAGCACACAAAGAAAATACAAAAATAGGGAAGGGAAAGGGGGAAGGAAACGTGAAGGAAAGCAAAGGGGAAAAAGAAAAAAAAAGGATTGACTTCTGACTCCCTTTGGTGCAGTAAAATAGGGCATTAACATCAAACCTCAACTTTTTACATAATTGTATTAACTAGCCATTTCTATAACAACAGATCTATCTAATCAGTAATACCCAAAGTTAAAGTTTCTTCATAGGTATCTTAAGTGGTTGTAAATGGTTTGAAAGAATGAAAGATTAGAAAATGACTTTTTTTGATGAGGTCTCCCATTCAGAGTGTAAGTAATGCTGCACTTGTAGACCTGTGGATAAGTGTCAGCTAAACTTTTCAGTCACTTGAATTGTTTGCAGTGATCTGTGGAGTCTGTTATATGTTCTATCTATTGAGATCAACTAAAGGTTCAAATTGTTTTTAAGGGTAGTTCTCATAGGAAGTATTGCACTTGGTTCAACCAGATATAAAGCCCTCAAGCTGGATTTAAATGTCTAATTTAGGACTGAACCCACGAAGAGTAACCAAATAGGGTTAAATTATTTGGAAATTATTTACCTTTCTTCCAGTTCCACATTTCCTGTACTTTGACCATTTGTTTTTCACAACAGCACTGCAGCAATGTTTGTTATATAATTTACCTGGGATAGTTTGATCGATTTTTTATTCCAATAAAACAAAGGGCAAATACAAGTAGCATTGATACTAATTCTGTTTTAAAGCTGAAAGAAGATCCAGCTGTTGATGTGCCCAGAAGCAAAAAAAAGTTGATTACTACTTATACCTATGTGGTACAGAAGCTGGTTGCTAGAGGGACCACTGTATTCTACTATAGTATCTGCCCAGCCAATTCAGTCTATCAGGATTGGCACGCTCTGGCACCTTTAATTAAACAATGCCATCTATTAGGACCCCAGTAGTACATCTTCTCTGTAGCAGTATCTGGAATGTCTCCCCACCCCTCCAATATTCAAACAGCCTCCATTCTGGTGTTTTAAAAGGCCCTGAGGACCCAACTCTTCATCCAGCCTTTTGAGAAATATAATTGAAGCCCCTTTTCTTCTTTTCCCCCCATCTGGATTTGTTATCTATGGCATCTTTGTTTCCTTTGTACTGTTTTCTTGTTTTAAAATGTTTTAACTATTTGTAAACCACTCAGGGTCAGGTGCTATACACACTAGCAGGCCTGTTAAACTAGTGGCCCATGGGCTGGATGCATCATGCACAAGCCACGCCCACCCTGGCTCTGTAAAGGCAAAAAACTAGTCATGATACGTCACATGATGATATCAAGTTTGACATCCATGCACTAGAGTGAGGTGCTATATACATGTAATAAATTATTCCTATAACAAAAGCAGCAATTGAAAAGAGAGAAAACTATCAACTGATTTCAGTGCATTGCGCTAAGCCATTACGTAGTTTGTCTGGTTTTGGCTTAATATGAACCTACCTACTGTGATTTTAAAATAATGGTTTATAGTTGAGGGCATTATGGTTGCCTTTCATGAAGTGTCACCTTGTAACCTGTGATTCCAATGAAACTATGAACTATATCATTGAAAGAATACCATTCCAAAAGATGGACATTTTGTGGTGTCAAATAAGTGATTAGCTATTTCCCATTAAACCAAAATTCAGTAAGAGACAAGATCAAAAGCAATGGGGAGATTCAGCTATAATAGTCACTGATAAATAAGGGACAAAGTACATGAACCTGGCTTTCAAGATTCTGAAGCTTGACTAGCATGTTTATGACACTGACAACACATCAAAACCGATATCATACTAATTATAGAATACAGGAATCTTAAAGCTAGTAATAGCATTTGGAATAATGGGGAAAGTTCTTAGTGTAAGAAATGAAGCAGGGCAAAAGGTTAATAGAATTCTGAAAAGGAAATTAAATGCTAATAGGAAATATCTTCTTCCAATAACATACAAAACAGCTATAAACATTGAGATCAAAAGATAGACAACAATGAAATCAAATTGAGTATGTATTTTGCAACAAAGATGGAAAAAGCTCAATTCAGTCACCTAAAATAAAACCAGATGCTGAATGCAGATTTTTAACTAAATAAAATAATTTTAAAAATCAGACTAATAAGAAATGACCTCATCAATATTCAATATGGTTATGCAACAGAAGTAAAGAATATATTACATGAATAGTTTGTTAAAGTGTTTAAAAAGCTCTAAACTGAAATATATTAACACCATTAGAGATGAAACCAACAAAAATATCCTAAAATTCATCAACAGAAGGTGAAATAGCTGTCTGCCTACACAAAAATAGCTGAAGAAAAGTAGAAAGCAAAAGGTAACAAAGGAAAATTTGCTCAATTAAGAACTGAGCTGCAAAGAAGAGAAAGATATAAGTAATGCCAATACACTGAGAACAGTAGTTTATTTGGAAAGACAAAAAGTTCAAGTAAGAGAATGTAATGTGTTGGTACCCCAATCACCAATCAGGAGCCAATAGGTTCTTTAGAATTCAAAGGCAATAGTCTCAGATCAGACTGAAATGATAAAAAGGATTATATTGAATAAATAATGAAACAATTAGTGAAGAAAGATATGCCAATCCACACCCCTTCAGTATGCTAGAAACCCTCCTGGGATTTTCAGTTTATGCTGAGATTCAAACTTTCTGGGACTTTGGTCATCTTTTTATATTTTGCTATGGTAGCAATAAAGAAAGAAGAAAGAAATGTCTTCCATTTGAAAGAAAGATATAGCAGATCTAGGCAAACTATTCAACATGAGAGACATCAAACTGACTATATCAATATTAAATGAACTAACACTATTAATGGAAAGCATTAAAAAGAAACTAACGCTTAAACATTTTGGACATACTGTATAATTCAATCACTGTGTCTTAAAACAATTGTCCTTGGAACTGACAGGAAAGAAACTATTAGATTTAATCTTCAACTGTGCTTGTGAAGTGGTATGAAATGTAAATGTTTATAACTGACAGAAAACAGTGGTTGCAATACTACTGTTCCACTTTACATACATGTTTATTTATTGAATTTATATTGCTGCCTATTTGCCCATGGTGACTTGAGGTGGCTTACAGAATGTAAAACTATATTTAAAAAACAAAAACTAACAAAGAAATAAATTAATAAAGAGAGAACAAAATCTGGAAATAAAATCCCCCCCAACTCCCTCCCTGACAACAGCAGATCACATGAGCCATTTGATGGGCTCCATCCCGCAATGGGCTCCCCAGGCCCGCTGGCAGAACCAGGTCTTCAGTGCCTTCCGGAAGAGTATTAGAGAGGGGGCCATTCTAATCTCTGGGGGAATGATGTTCCAGAGAGAGGGAGCCACCACGGAGAAGGCCCTTCTTGGTCCCACCAGGTGTATCTCCCGCAGGGATGGGACCCGCAGCATTCCCTGCCTCCTCACTCTAATGGGTCGGGTAGATGTGACCAGCAAGAGACATTCCCTCAGATAAGCTAGTCCCAAGCCATCAAGGGCTTTAAAGATGACAACTAGCACCTTGAATTGCACCTGGAAGCAAATTGGCAACCAACGCAGCTCCCGCAGGAGTGGTGAAACATGTGCACACCGGGGTCTGTACAAAACCATGCGGGCCGCTGCATTTTGCACCAACTGGAGCTTCTGGATGTTCTTCAAGGGCAGCCCCATGTAGAGTGCGTTGCAATAATCAAGACAGGAAGTGACTAGGGCATGAGTGACTGAGTAGGGACCGTTGGTCCAGGAAAGGGCGTAATTGGAGCACAATCTGCAGTTGCGCAAAGGCCCTCCTGGCCACGACCACCACCTGCAGTGATCCACTTAACAATTATGACAGGAAAGGTCATAAAATGGGACAAAATTCACATATAACTGTCTCACTTAGCAACATAATTTTTAGGCTCAATTATGGTCATAAGTTGAGGACCATCTGTATAATGTATTTTTGCTCTTTTTTTGAATTTGTGCAATTTTTGTTTTAACATTTTTAGTTTAAAAATTGTTTGCATCCCATCTTCTTTATACTGATCTATTACCGTGATTAATACTTTTAACTATTTATATAAACGATGACAAAAAATCATAAAAAGCACATTATAAATAATAAAACTTGACATATCTGAGAAAACTTCAACCAATGCAAAAATGTCCCTAAAGCAATCAAGCGAGGCACACAATCTTACAACTGCATGCCTGACTGAAAAGCTTCTTCAAAGCCCCTGCCCTCCGCCCCTGAAAGATAGGTTGGGTGGTCCTATCCAATTCTCAAATGCAATTTCCTAGGACAAGTTTGTTTTTTATATTGTATAAACTACATAGAATTATTCTGGACTCAATGTCCTCCAAATTTAATACAATAAATAAATAAATAAAGAAAGAAAGAAAGAAAGAAAGAAAGAAAGAAAGAACCAGCATGGTGCTACATTCTGTACCAACTGTAGTGGTCTTCAAAGGCAACCCCATATGTATCACAGCCATAATCAAAAAGATGACAGTTGACTCTTGAATAGGGCCTCCCAGAGTATATAGTAGTAATAGGTGCAACTGGCACAGTATTTATATTAAAACTCTCTGTGCCATGGTTACTACCTATTCTTCAAGCAATGAATTCAGGATGACTCCCAAATTGCAATACAAATTCCATTTAGATCCAAAGGTTGAAATTCTCTGGATCCAGTTTGTAAAAAAAAAATGCTACAATTTCCACTCTGTATTTACTGAACTAACTGAAATGTTGAGAATTATTTCCATGTAAATATTTATATATCTTCTTTTTCTATATATATAAAAGTGAAATATCACTCACGCATCATCACAAAATCTCCAGAACCATAAAGCCTACAAACTTGAAATTTGACACATATGTTCCTCTTGGCTACTAGGTGCTCACTAAAAGGATTTTTTCAAAATGACCATCAGAGCATTAGTATTTCGTATATTATTAACATGCTCTGATGCTAAGGAGTTCTACTCCCCCTCCCCACCTGAAAAGAAATCTGTTCCAAACAAGGAGAGGAGTTTCAATTTTAGTTTCAGAGCATCAAGCAGCTTTAGTACAGAACAGTTGAGCTAAGCCACACCCAGGCTGTCTCCTTGCTCACACAGAAAATACTGTTTCAGTTTCAAAACTGCCCTCAACTCTCTCACATTGACTGGACTCTAGCCAGATGAATGCCGATGGATGCTGGTAGGCAGAGGCACAATTTTAATTTCCCTTCCAAAAAACTACGCCTGGTCACATCGTTTCGTAGCGAAGCGCCCACAACGTCTGGAGGCAACTCGTTCCATTGATTTATTATTCTAACTGTCGGAAAATATCAGTGTTATTTTGCCTCCCTTCGAGGCCGTCATAGGTCTCTTAGATAACGTCAGAATAAGGAGAAACGTGTTGTTTCAATGCAATTAATGATGACTAAAGCTAACTCATGGGCTAGATACCGAGATGGAGCAAAACTGGGATCGAAGATTGTGTCACTTTTAAACTCCTCATGGCCAGATACGTAGGACAAACAAATCAGCAACTGCATTCACGGCCGTGTTCTCTTAGTCCCTGACAGAAGACGGGCAGTTGCTGTTACGCTTTCAGAAACGCGTTTTTTTTTACTCCTTTCTCGGATTTATCCTTCTGCTCTCCGTGGCTTTGCACCTCCCTTTCCTGAAATTCGGAAGGAGCCCACCCCCCGCCCCCAACGCGTAACCGGCAGGTTAAAAAGGAGTCGTTCCTTCAGGAAAAGTGAACGGCATTTCCCACCCCTTTGGCCCTGAGGCAGAATAGCGTAGTACGTTTTGGGAGGAGGGGGTTGGGGGAGGGGGCGTGTCCCTCGGGAGAGGCGGTTATTTTGAGAGCCACGCGCCTCCAAATCAAACCGCGCCAGGAGAAAGTGGGCGGAGCTTCGGAGTGGAAACAAGTCGGCGTTGCGCTACGTCGCGCCCGTGAAAGGGAGGAGGCGGGGCGTTTTTCCTTTATTGCAACGCAGGGGGGCGGGGCGGGACACCGGAAGCAGCTGCTGGAGCAGCGCACCATGGCGGGAGCTTCGGCTTCAGGAGGGCGGCGGCAGTTGCGGTCTCTGGATAACGTGAGTCCTGCTGCTGGGGTGGGGGGTGGGGAATGTCCCTGGCGTGAATAACTGTTCGTAGGTTACTAGGTACGCTCCAGTGAACGGCGAGCCTTGGGAGGGTGCGGGGGGGTGGTTTGCACACAGTTGGGGGGGGGTCCAGACAGCGCGACTCCCGAGCAGCTGGCTTAGGGTCCACCCATCGCTCGGTTATTGCTCTCAGCCCGATTAGCTCTGCAAACGGGTCGGGCTGCGGCCGCTGTCGTTGCCAGCCAAATATGATGATCCCACCTAGTTGAGAGGTATACCGGGAAGGCTACTCTCCTGTTTGCAGAGCCCCAGCATCAAGGCGTCTCGTCACGATCATGTGATGGCTTTCTGGTTTGCTTTCATTTCTCTTTGTGAAGGCAGGGAGGATGTCTTTTGCTTGGCAAGATTCCTTCCTTCCTTCCTTCCTTCCTTCCTTCCTTCCTTCCTTCCTTCCTTCCTTCCTTGGACTTGTATGCCGCCCCCTCTCCGAAAGGACTCGGGGTGGCTCACAATTAAAAACCAACAATTAATTACTTAAAAATATTAAATACTAACAAGCCCAGTTACTATAATTACTATTACTAGATCTTGGGGCTAATTTTATTGGGACCTTCCCAGTAATTTCCACATGGTACAGTGAGCCAAAATCCTGTCCCTTGAAGCATGTATGCGACAGTGGGGATGCCTTTGGGTCAGGCATAGTCAGAATAATAATAAAATAATAATAAAATAAAGAATAAATAAATGCTCTGTCTTACATATTGGCAAAAAAAAATCAGAAAATAAAATACAAGCTGAATAGTCAAGACCTTGTTGATGATCCAAACTGTCAAGGACCTTGGAGTACTCACCTCTAATGATCTAAGTGCTAGAGCCCACTGTAACTACATAGCCAAAAAGGCATTAAGAGTTGTTAATCTAATCCTATGTAGCTTTTTCTTTGGTAATATCACACTACTAACTAGAGCATACAAAACATTTGCTAGACCAATTCTTGAATACAGTTCATCAGTCTGGAACAGTTCATCAGTCTGGAACCCACATTATATATCTGATATTAACACAGTTGAGAAAGTCCAGAAATATTTCACAAGAAGAGTTCTACACTCCCCTACTCGTTGCAGAATGCCACCAGACTTGAAATTCTAGACCTAGCAAACCTAGAACTACACCGCCTTCGGTCCGATCTAAGTATAGTATATAAAATCATACATTGCAATGTCCTACGTGTCAATGAATACTTCAGTTTCAACCATAACAATACAAGAGCACACAATAGATGCAAACTAATGGTTAACTGCACCAAACTTGATTGCAGGAAATATGATTTCAGCAACAGTCAATGTCTGGAATACTCTACCTGACTCTGTGGTTTCTTCCCCAAACCCCAAAAACTTTAACCTTAGACTGTCTACTGTTGACCTCACCCCTTTCCTAAGAGGCCTGTAGGGGGCGTGCATAAGCGCACCAACATGCCTACCATCCCTGTCCTATTGTTTCTTTATTTTTCTTATATGTATCCATTTCATGTATTCATAACTATGTTTATACTTATACCTGTTATCTTGTAAGCGATTGACAAATAAAAGAAAAATAAATAAATAGAGCTGGAAGGGACCTTGGGAGATCTTGTAGTCCAACCCCTTGCTCAAGCAGGAGACTATACATTTCAGACAAGTGGCTGTCCAATTCTCTTCTTAAAAACCTCTAGTGATAAAGTACCCACAACTTCTGAAGGCAATTTATTCCACTGGATTAATTGTCCTCATTGTTAGCCATAGCTATGCTTAATATCCTAGGTTTTCCAGTTTTCCTCCTCTGTTTACTCCTTTCCCTATTTTGGCTTGAAATCCTTGCTACACAAATGCTGAAGTTAAAGTGCCAGAAGCATCGTTAGATAAACCAAGCTTTGTTTTATGTTCTACCAACATTTATAAAACTGGTCCAGAGCACAAATAAATATAGAAGGTCAGGATTACACACACACACACACACCCCTACACAAATATGAATTTGCACAGAGTTTGCTAGGATTTCAGTAGGATCAAGAAGCGATTCCGAGACAAAACTAAAAGATACTTGAGGTGATTCTGTTTGCCTATCTGCTGTGGCTGATTCTTGCACTGAAAATAAGTTCTGTGCAGGATGTTAACCTGCTAAGGGTTGCTTTCTGTGTCTTGTGCTAGCTTTCTAAAATGTAATTACGTATTTGAAAAACAATTTTGTAATTACAAATTGGAGTATAATACATTCATCAGATTAAATAGACATTAATCTCCAGCTATTTATTAGAATTGACTTTTTTTCATTATTGGTCATGCTAACCAGAACTGTTAGCAGAGTTATTTTGTTCCTTTGTCAGGATGATAATTTGGTCTCTTTCTCTGTGGAAGGTGAAACATGTGAAATTAAGATGTATTCTATTTTGAGCCTACATATAAATTTTATCCAATAGGATATACATTTCAATAGACATCTATACATTACATTGTTAGCACTCTTAAAACTGACTTCTTACTACTAATTATTTTATTTAGTGTACAGCAATAGTACGTTAGCCAGGAAACTAATACCATGTTAATACAGGGTGGTTGTTTGACTGCCTAAGTATGTTTGGTTCATGCTCTTGTGTCATCCATAGTGTACCACAGGGAGCAAACTAGCTTGGGGTCAGGCGTTGCATTCGGACAAGGTCAGGTTTTGGTTTCCACTTCCACCTTTAGCGCTGTTTTCCCTCTTACCAAAGTGGTACCTGTTTATTTGCATTTAGCATGCTTTCAAACTGCTAGGATGGCAAAAGCCGAGGGAAGTGACCCCACCACACAAGTCCTAGGGTCTTTAACCTTCGCAGTCCTTCCCCACTGTCTTTAAACCACTAAACCACTGCGCTTCCTACTTCCTGTTAATATTGAACTACAGAGTTACCCTTTTATAAAGTCTGAAATACAAAGGATGGCCCTGAAAACCAGACAGTTTTTCCGAAGACTGTGATTCTGAAGACCATGCTGTTTCTGTTCAATACTGAATGACTTGCTTTATTTGAAAATATAACTTCCATGATACCTACATTCCAATTCAAAGTTTTGTTTGATTGATTAAAAACAAAACATATTACTATAGCACAAATGGTTAGTTCATTTTGTTCTGAAATCTTAAGGTCATGGTTTTGTATTAATAAATTTAGAAAATACCTCCCTGACCAAAAGTATCTAAAATATTTTCTAATTTAAATATATTTATTATGCCCAGAAGGAAATGAATTTGGTTGAGGTGGCTGCATAAAAAATGAATAAATAATAAGTACATTTATGGGGATTTATTCCCAGAAAAGCTTCAGTTGTACTGAGCTATTTACTTGACATTTTTTGCTTTGACGATTTCTGATCATGTTACATTGAACAGGAAAACAGCAGGTTTTTAAAGGTCTTTTTGCTCCTGTAGAATGAATATATTATGAAAAAAAATGCTTCCAATTGTTAACAGTACACTAATCTAAAAAAGATTTTATGTTGAAAAAAATACACAAAAATAGCATTTTCAGGTCTGTATTCAATGTAATGTGAAGTATACTCCTGTGTTGGCCTCCTAGTACAGTAGAACTTCTGGTCACAAATGCTTCTGACCACAACCAAATTGGGTGATGATCAAAAATTTAACAACATTTTTGCATCTTGTTGTGAACAAATACTCGGGTGGTGATCAAACACAGCCACGCCGATTTCCCCTTCCATTTCCCATTTAGCTTTTAGGTAGCTTCTGTTACTAAAAATGAAATGTGGATCTCTCTCTCTCTTTTCCTCACAACAACATTCATAAGGATGCTTCATGAGAAATAGTGATGGGCCCAAAACCACTTTTCATAATTAAATGTGGAGTGGAATCAGGATTTTCCTGGTCAGATTTGTGAGCCAGATTTTCCAGTCAGGCATGTTAGACAGTTTCAGAGTTGTATTGAAGTTTGGTTTTGTGGAGGTTATTCTGAAACTTGAACACGGATTTCATGCCCCCCATCAAATAAATTGTGGATGCTGAGGGTGTTATTTATGGATGCAGAGGTAAATGTTTTAATTGGATTTATATTGTTTTTCATAGCAACGTTTTCTTTTTCTATACTCAGGATCTTCATTGCTATAATCTGGGTAAAATTACATGATAACTATAATTCTCTGTAGATGATGTTAAATCGTATTACGCATAATAGGATTTGCTTTTTGAAATGTACGGCTCTTTCTAATGTGAGACAACTTACACAAATGGCGTAATTGATTTCTGCATATTATAAAAGTTACTTTGACTTTCTGGTTTTTTAAAAAAAATGTCATCTGTTTCAGGGGTCCTTGGAGGTAACGCAGAGTATGGATGATGACCCTCTGCTTGATGCACCACTTCTTCCACGTCATACGTTACATTCCAGGCTTCATCCAGAGTTCCATGCTATACCTACAGTCTTCGTTGCCAATGTTTTGTTGCTTCTGCATGTAGGTTGAAAAAAAAAACAGATGTGTCATGCAAAAATTCAGCTTTCCTGAAGAGCAGTGGTAAAATGTGCCTATTTTACTTAGCTGCCCAACACATTAGGAATACCAGCTTCTTTCTCTGCCACCTAAATTGCTCCTTCCCAGACAGAAAGACATTTATCTCAATGTTTCCTTCTTGGCCCTTTAAAAGTGGCAGAGGTTTCTAGTACCTTTTAAGACCTTAAAGACTTTTAAGACTTAAGTTCCAGCTGCCTGCTGCTCTTCTCAGGAGACTCATGGTGGCTTACAATCTTTGGAGCACAATCCAATGTGCTCAGCAATAGCCTTCATTCCATTGTATATGCCTGCTTATTACTAAGCGACATTTTTACAAAGTCAGTTTATTGCCCCCAACAATCTTGGGTCCTCAATTTACCTACCCCGAGAGGATGGAAGGCTGAGTCAACCTTGAGCCTGGTGGGATTCGAGCCTGCACTAATTGCAGGCAGCTGGAGCTAAGTGCTAGGCGTTTAACAGCCTGCACCACCAACCAAGGCTCAGTGAAGTTAACATTCTTTGCTTTACAAGTGAATGAACATAGTGACCACCTTCATTATGTTCAGGACAGATTACAGTAGAAGTGGAAAAAATAAAGCAGAAGTTGTATTTCCCCTTTTCTGAATGAGTTTCTATTTACTGAAGTGAAAGTTTAATTATTTCTAATATTTCGGCAAGATAGTTTTTGAATTCAAACCGTAAGTTGCAAGTCACCAAAATAGACTTTTTTGTGTGTTAAAATGGATGCATATTTGCAAGTTAAATCTGTCAGTTGGATGTTAAGTATCACAAATTGCAATCATGCCAAAGTTTCTTGATAATTATACTAGAATCTTGAGGTTTTATTGCTAGTTTGTGTTGAATCATTTTTACCCATGTTTTACACATCTACTGGCAATAGTATTGTGGTGTATTCCTTGAATACTGACAGTAATAAATAGCTTCTGACCCTCAAAACTTATCATTTACTGCTTCATGTTAGAGTCTTTATATAGAAACTTTGGCTATACCATTTGCCAGAAACAGGCTGATGGAAACTGGCCCCATGTGCACACCCAGGACTTCCTGAACTGAGAAAAAATAACTCTGGTGTCTTGGAAAGTTTAATGAAATAACATCCATAATCATAAGTTCCCTTTGTGCTATTTAAGGGGGCATTGAACAACCCCAGTGACTCCTTTGAAGCAGGCCAAAGCTGAATCTTATGGACCTTTCTTACGATCCTTCTCCTTTTTATAAAGTGCCCTAAATCTGTGCACAGCTATATCTTGGGTCCATATTTGCATTAGAATATTCTAGCATGCTTAGAATTGGGTTATAGTGGTATTGTTCCTGAATTGGGAAATACATGCATTCCCAGTTGAAACAGTACGATAATTCAGCTCACAACAAAAACAAAATAAAGATGCTTAATAGGAATAAATAGCTTGTATGAAACCTGACTGATAATACTTTATTAGTGCATATAATTATTTAATGTCTTTCTTTTTTTTAGGTTACTTTCGTTGTGTTGGCATTTGTGACAGGGGTTATTTGTTCTTACACTGATTCAAGTGAAGACACGTGCCCTGAAAACTACACTTATCCTTTTAAAGTGCAGACTACTATAACTATTGCCAAGGTAATTCTCTGGATGCTTCATCTGTTCCTGGAGCGATACATTCACTTTCACCACAGCAAAGCTAGGAGTAAAGGCTACCTCCGCATCTACCGAACCACAAGGCATCTTAAAAGGATTCCCCTATTAATTCAGTCGACAGGTGATCCATGGTTATTTTCATTAAATAATGCTTAATTTAATTCAATTAACATTTTCTATTTAAATTCGGGTATTTCAGTGTGCAGTAATGATGTTGCACCTCTAGGGTGGAAATTTTTATGACTTATTTTTGTACTGATATATCTCATTCTAAGTTGAAACTTCTATTCTAGTAAACTGAAACAAGTCACTCTTATAGCTATGACTAATAAAAGGTTTAAAATCCTGCTCAGACTTTTAAAAGACTTTTTAAAATATTATTTTATTTGATACTGCAGCCTACTTACAAACAGAGCCACTGCTGAGTAATGGTCATATATTTTTTACTGTGAAAAGTAATAATGTGCTGTCTTAATTGTACTAGGCCCACTGTGTGATAAATAATTCCACAGATATGAGTATCATGTTGGTATTTGTACCTCTGCATGCACAGAAAATTTGCAGTAACACCAGTGGTCCTAATTTTTTAGAGATCAAGAATATATCCAAGGCACTTTTTCATTAGGACTGTATCATCTGATATACAATAAATGTAAGATATTGTTTGAAACATTCCTGAAAAATAGACTTTTGGCCATGCTTTCAAGGATGAAAGTTTATCAACTTTTAACATACTCTGTTCTGGTGTCAAATACTTCATATTATCTAAATTAATGTTTACTTTAAAGCTTTTATTTTGGGTCTGTTGGCTTAGATCCTGCCCGCTACAGTAAGAAATAAGTTCACTCTTATCAGTTACAATATCATAGTTTCGTTGGCTTGTAGAACTAAGTAGTACATGTGCCATATAGATGTAAAATTGCATGCACTCTGAACATAAAACAAATATTAAATTGGTATTAAATGAAAAGATGCAATCTTACAAAACTGGAGAGATTATTTCCTCTTATGATAGTACCACTTAATTTCATTTTAAAATTTATATTTCTAACTAAGCCTGTCATTATATGTGTTACATTTCTATTCTTTGTTTATCTAATTATGAAACAAGACAAGAATGTTGTGGCTCCCAGTTTTCCCATGTTATATGATAGTGTTGACCTTGTGGGAGGAAGAGTAGCAACCTGGGCAACATCTGATAAAGAACAATCTAGGTTGCAGGTGAGGAGAAAGAATGGGAAGCATTTCAGAAGGAACCAATAGGACAGAAGGGGAGGGATATTTTCAGTCTTGCAAAATTCTGTTCGATGGAACCTTGCAATTAATAAAAATGATCTGATGCTCCTGGTTGCGCTTCTTCTCTGGAGAACCTTGAAGGGACAACACTTGCCACTGAGAGGTCTAAACTTGCTTGACTGGGTAGAATGAAAAACCTTTTTCCAGATATTAAAAAAGTAAGTTAATAAACACCCCTTGAAAAGAAGTTTACTTGTTGTCTAATGAAGAATTGTTTTATTTCAGCATTTCACTATGTGTACATTTTGTAACGACCAAACTGCAGTTTGAACCAATCAACAATCTACAGATTGATGAATATCTGTAGTCATGTTAGATGTGCACTACTGGAATGGGGCCACTAGATAGAGCTATAGAAAAATTGACAAGATGGCCGATAACTATTTAAACAGATGATACATTCTCTTGCAGATCTAGTGCTTGTGATATGCTTCTGTGTGGAAAATATATTGTCCTTTTATATAATGCTAATAATCATTTTACTTGTAAGTCCTTCTATGCTGTCTCATCCTTATCGGGTGGGTGTTCTTGGATGGTAAGATACAGCCAGAGTGGGGTTTTTTTTCTCACTACAGTCACCCAAAATATAAAGGGCAGCCCAGCTAAAACAAGCAGACACCTGTATAACAAGCAGACACCTGTACAAGTTCTGTACGTATAAGGCAGAACTGATACAAGAAGGTCCCTGAGGGGGACAACAACAAAATATTTCATATTATACAAAAGAATGCAATGGTACTGTGCTCTTAACGTTTGGATATGGAGAGCAAATGATTGTAGTTATTGTTAAAATCATCATGTCCCTAAAACAATCTAAAAGGGCAAGTTAAAAATAAATCATCCTAGAGACAAGTCAGCTATGGTTGCTGAAAGTTGACATTGATTTGACAGTATTCAATCAATCTGTATATTAATTTGACCTTTTATATGTTCATAACATTACTCCTAAAGCCCACTGAAAGATAGTGGGACTGGTGGAAATCCAATCCAAATAAATAATATATATCATTCCAGTAAGTCTAGCCCACTATTGTAAAGATTCATCTAGAACCCATACACAGTTAGTCATGATGATTGAATTGTTCTGGAAGGCATAATGAAGGAAAGAATTTAATTCAAGCCTTAGCTCTGCAGACAGTTAATACATTTTCTGCTTCTTTCTATTTTGGGTCATTAGAGTCAGCTGTGTATGGATTTATTTTAATGGCCTATTGATCAAAGTTATCTGTTGCATGCAATTTGGCTTAAAGTTATTGCACAATTATTATTTAAGCAGAAGGGTTCATTGTGAGCTATATGTGGAAAATTCACTGTTTTAGTGGCCATCACAGGACCTTGACTTTCAACCAAAGTGGCTTTGCGGAAGAAACTGACCCAGATTTCTGTTTCTAATGTGTCCTATTTGTTTTTAATAGGAAATGTGGCTTTATTGCTGATATTGTCATTGCAACATTCGTTTCCTAATCACAATAAAATGTATCTCTGCTTCATGCTGGGCATCTTGGCTATGGAACTGATATGTTCATTGATATGTCTGGTTGTCTACACAGGTGAGAATTTTTCTTTGCCTTGTTAGGGTGATTAAGCCACCCACTCTCATTCTGTTTTTAAAGCATTATTTTAACATGAACTTGATTTAAGAGGGCTGCTAAAAATGTACAAGCTGTCACCCCAAAATTTATACTATCAGAAATCATGCCACCAGTCCTTCCAGTGTTATTCTATATGATGCTGAGAGGAGGACAAGGATGCGGATGTTACTGAACTTAACTTTTGTGGTGGTGGAACTGCAAGCTGCAATTGTTTGCATGACACTTACATCTTTCAACTTTTATGCTGGTGTATCCCAAGGGCTTGGGGCAGTGTTCAGCACAAAAATAGAGCATACAAAATGCAGCTGTTGATAAAGAAATTCTTCCCTTGGCAGTGAGAGCCATCTTTTGTGGCAAAGCAGCTGCTTTGAGAAGCTTTTTGCCTGGCACTGATAAGCAGCTACATCTCTTCATGAATAGTTCAAGGCTCTTTATTTTTTTACTGGGCACATGGAAGCTGAGGAAGGAAAGAGCAAAATGTGCATATGGCCAGATATATTTGCACAATTCAGAGTGTGTTAGAAAAGCTCAAACACAAGATGCAGTCTTATAAGAATAATAAAATTCTCCGGTCTCTTTCTTAGGATGAAAAAAAGCTAAAACTGTCAGAGAATGTAGCATTGCCAGTAAAGTGAGATAATTCTATAAGTTATTGCAGCAAAGAAGACAAAAATGACACCATGCTATTATTTTTCACACCATCCTGGGGAATCTGTATTTTAAGGAGTTAAGGTGTACATGAATGATCTGTAAACTGCTGTTTCAAAGGAGTTGGCTTTCGAGTCTTATAGCTTTGTATTGGACTTGCTGCTTTTTCTGTTTTCTCTGACCCATACAGAGTTTCCCACTGTTTATAATTAAAGCAATTAAATTTAGAACCTAGAACAAAAAAAATATGTGACATGTAAAGTCTCATTTAATACACAATGGCAACATAAGCACAGATTTTAGCTAGCTTCTAAGGCATCTTTGTAACTGTAATTAATGGAAGCAAAATAGCACTTTGAAGTAGCTGAATACATACAGTGGTGCTTAGAATCTTGTGAATCCTTTTCAGTTTCCAATATTTCTGCATAAATATGATTTAAAACATGCTCTTATCTCTACACAACTCCTAAAACTATATATGAATCAAAAACTTGTTCATTTATTTATTGAAGAAAATGATTCTCAACATTTAGGTCATATTTTTGTAGAATTACTGAAAATTCAAAAGGGTTCACAAGAGCCATGCTGAATATTCTGGCCATTTAATGTTTTCCTACTTTGTATAATAAGTCTGTGCAGAGATCCAAATTCAAAAAGCAAAGTGGAATCCCCTTTTGCCCTTTGAATCCAGACCTCCATATAGCCATAGAATCTACGTTTGTTCGTCTAGACTAGTGGTAGTCAACCTGGTCCCTACCACCCACTAGTGGGCGTTCCAGCTTTCATGGTGGGCGGTAGGGGTTTTGTCCCCTACTTTATAAATCACCATTACTGTGAAACCTTCCTTCCAACTCTATTATTCTATGCAATTAAGAATCAATGGCTTTGACAAAGGGATGAAATGAGTGTCATGAATGCAGGTTCTGTCCCTACACACTATGTGCAATATAACATTACCTAAATGAAGCAGAGTTTTCCTCACAGTGGTTATTTCATCTCTTTTGTGCCCCAGCAGATGCCATGGTTCCAACTCTCTACTTCTGTTCCTGAGCATTGTTGTTAATCACCCTCATGTGCCTTTTTCATCTGACTTACTTCAGAAAAAAAGTTATATTATTTTTTAGATGGCACAATAAAACGCTTTGTTTACAGTTATATTAACAAACTCACTAGCTTACTCATCTTTCATGATTCTGCTTCATTGGCCACCTTTAGGCACCTGTTAAATGACCATTGTTTCGAATGTGTGCTTTGGGGTAATCGGATCTGCGCTTTGATACCTGAATTCTTAAGACAGCTTGAGAGCTAAATGCATCTAAAGCTTTTTACAGCTTGTAGACACACCTGTTTTAGTTATTCCTCTGATCAGTCATGCAGCCCCCTTCCTACATAGCAGGTGGCCTAGTAAAGCAATTCTAATAGAGATAGGAAGAGTTTTTCTGTTCACATAGAGCTGTTGATTGAGTAGAGGAGAATGAAGCATTGTGTGGATGTGGGACCAATAAATAAATAAAAACAATCTTCTCCAGTATGTTTGCTAACCCCTTTTTGGCTAAGCATTCAAGCATTTATTCTGAAAACATATTTGCAGAACCAAATATTGGATGTGAATGATGATAATTTTATACAGTTTTTCCTAGCCAGATCCTCCCTACCCTTCCCACAATGTATGGGAATACATTACCCATCAACTCAGCAAGCATATCTGCTTTAATTCATACCATTTCAAAACAGCATTTTAATGCTCCTTTCAAAAAATAAAGGGAATGAAATAGGAGTTAAGAAGGGTACATAAGCCACATCTCCATATTTCCTAACAAAATATCCCATCGCACAAATAACCCAACTGACAAGAGTTTTCTCTGAGTTAACAAGTGAATAATTAGCCTGCTGTGAAGTGTAAAAATAGCTGAAATGGTCACATGATCTTTCCCTGTTGATACCTATTTCCATTTTTTTTCTCATTGAATTACCTGGTAGATAATCGTATATTATGGTTGTATTCACATGAGCAATCCCCTTGCTCAGCCAGTTCACCCATTTCTGCTCACCAATAACAAATAAACTTTGTTTGGTTGTTTATTTACTTATTGGCACAAAACAGGCTGGAAGATTTTGCCTATGGTTCCCATTTCCCATATTATTTTCTTAAGCAGAGGGGGAATATAGTGTTGCCACTGTTTTATCATATCCAGCCCCTGCTTCCTTTTTATTTGTTATTTGAAAGGAAACTGATGAAATGCCAAAACAGATCCTATTCTCATGGGTGTCAAACTCACGGTGTCACATTGCCGTCACGTAACATATTGCAATGTTTCTCCCTTCACAGCTGGGGTGGGCGTGGCCTATGCGTGACACATCCGGCCCGTGGGCCACCAGTTTGTCACTCCTGCTCTAGAGGCATCCAAAAGATGTATTCCCCATTCACCCAGAATCATCATCATCATCATTTTAGCCATTGTCTATCCACTTCAGGATGAAGGCCTCTTACACATGTTTCCAACCAATTCAGTCCTGAATTTTCTTTTGTCAGTTGGGCCCACAATACTTGCTGATGTCATTGATCCATCTTGTTTTAGGTATCTTTCATGGACCTTACAAAGTGGGATCTTTCTTACCAAGTGGGATCCATTCTATGACTGCCTTGATCCATTCTATGTCTGCCATCCTTTCTTACTATGTGACCAGCCCATTTCCATTTCAATTTTTTTTACTCTCTTGATGATATTGTATACTTTGGTTTGTTGTTGAATCCGTGTGCAGGTGTTTCTATCTTGTCTTGTAATGCCAAGCGTGCATCTTTGTGCCACTTGTATCTTTTGTATCGATTGTGAGGTTAGTGTCCATGTTTTGCTGGCATATGTTAGAGCAGGTAGCACACACTGATCGAAAACTTTTATCTTCAGGCATGCATAGGGAGAGGAGGTTCTTGAAATTTATGCTAACTGCCTATGAACCACATTTATCACGCCATTTAATTTCCTATATGTACTTTTTCATTGAGATCCATTGGCCAAGGTATATGTAGTGGTCTACTATATCTAGTTCTTCTCCAGATACAATTTTTTTCCTTCTTTTGTAAATATATTAAACATAACCTGGCTCTTTTTCAGGATATTTAGTTAACTGAGTAAAAATTATCCCAGTTTTCCAGTTGTTATAACATATCAATATTATAAACATGCCATGTTATAAACATGCCATGAAAAACAGTATCATGATTGCATTATATAAAGAAAAAATAACTGCACAATTGAGTTTCTTTTTCCTTGCCCCTAAGATGGCATATTTGGACTATTCTTAGCCCATGGAGGGTTGTTGTTGTTGTTTAGTTTTTTAGAGAAAAGCCAAAAGAAAAACCTTCCTATTCTCTTGCTTGTATTGGGGTATATTCTAGAATTGCTAAATTGTTTGCATTTGATTAGAACACTAAACAACTTGAGTTAAAGCTTTCTGGAGAACTGTTTCCATCCATGTGAATATTTAGCTTACTGTGATTCTTTTTTCATAACTAATTACCTTTAGAGGCACATTTAATGAAATTTGTGCAGGGATTTTTATCTTTGGAAGCAGAATATTTATTTATGCTATAAGAGTTCAAAATTCCTTTTAAATCAACTTTGGATTTTGTCGTTTTATTTAAGTTTATCGTTTGGGCTCTCTGATTTTCTCTGGGTCTGAATAATAAGACAACTCATTTTTCCCCCTTATGCATCTTGCTTTATACTTAAATGCTTTGAACTGTTCCATTTTGTAGAGGAAACAATGTTTTTTTTTTAGAAATGAAGTTTGTTTTTAATTGAATATAGTTTGATAGTAGTGGAATACATTTGACCTTCTCTTTGTTTTCAAAGTGAAGGTAAGCAACTTTAACCAAGCAAAGCCAAGACCTGATATAATAGAAGAAGAGAAGATGTATTCTTATCCTAATCAAGTTACCTCAGAAGTTGGATTCAGGTACTTGTATAAATTTGTCGAAATTGGATAAATCGTTGGCACTCTGTGTATTTTAAGCCCTGATAGTGTGATACTTTAATCTCATGATTGATTATTCTAGAGCAGGGGTGTCAAACAGGGCTGTCTTAATGCATGGGCCTGATGGGCACTTGCCCGTGGACCCCATGAGCATAGGGACCTCATACTAATCTGTGTATGTTAACCCTTCAGTGCACCTTGTATCATATAAATACAGCAACATATTTATTACATTTTACTGCATTTTTTTCATTAATACTAACATGCAAATATATGTTTAATTTTATCGACCATTTACATTTTTATTCCTGTGAGTAGTTGTAGTAGAGGCCCCAGTACACTGCTTTGCCTGGGGCCCATAATGCTGTTAAGACAGCCCTGGTGTCAAACTCACATCGTCACAGCGGTGTCATGTGACGTGTTGGGACTTTTTCCCCCTTCGCTAAACCAGGCATGGGTGCGACCACGTCACTCATTAGGCCCTTGGGCTGGGAGTTGGACAGTCCTGAGCAGGATTGGGGAACTATGGCCCTTTTAGACCTGTGGACTTCAACTCCCAGAATTCCTGAGCCAGCATGACTCTGGGAAGAACTTTTGAAATGAGTTAAAATAGCAAAAGACAATGTAATTAGGATGATGGTATGATTTTATTTTATTTTGCTTTTCAGAGAATTCTCAAGTTTGGAAGAAGTAGTTGAAAAACAAGGTGACGTGATTGAATACCTTCAGCGGCACAATGCCCTGCTTAGCAAGAGACTATTGGCATCAATGTCAGAGCAGAACAGAAGCTAGTGGTATTCAAGACAGCAATGCAGAAGAAAAACACCCAGCACTGATTTATTCTCTGAAATACAAGTTGTATTGAAAAACTCCAGTCCAGGTTTTGAATAGCAGTTGGTCACTCGTGGCTGATCGGAAAAGCTTCTTTTTTAAAAGATATATATTTTTAAATGGTTGTCTCTACTAAAAAAAAAATTGCAGTGCAGGAAGTGGACCTTAGATAGGAAAAAATTCTCCTTCTATGTCAGTTGCAGATTGTTCTTCCAAAATGCCAAAGATTTCTATGGTAGTTCAGGATTCAGTTCTTTTCAAAAATACAACAAGATTAACATCTTCATTTAAGTGTCAGTTTTCCTTATATTTTTGTTTTAGGATACATTTATAAAAGAAATTAAGGACTATTAGTATCTCTGCTTCCTCAGAGATTAATAAAGTTACTATAGTAATAGTGAAGAATCATCTGGAAAACTAATACCTTTTTTTAAAAAACCTGTGCAGAATCACTGAGATTCCATTTCTGTAAGTATAGTGATAACAGAATATCCAAAAGCGGGAAATGAGGATATCCTACATAAACTGGAAAGACCATATGGGTATAATATGGGAAATATAAATTGAGCCTTTTAAAATCATGGATATCAAAATAAAGCTAATATTGCCTTTCTGCCTTGCTTATGTGTATGGACCAGCATCTTACAATCAAATGAACAAGAATGGGAAAGTGTGTGAAAATATTTTTTAAATGTGTGGGGGTAGTAACAAGCTGCATGTAAGTCTTTATCCTAGAGGTTTATGGTATAGTATTGTTTATAATGTGAAGAAACGTTAGTTTCTGGCTTTTAAGTTCTTCTTAAGACCACTTCTTTATTTTGAAAAGCCACTTCTTTAATTCCTGCATATGGGATTAAAACCCAGCTTCCCTGCCCTTTAAACCTGTCATAATTGTTGAAAATACTCAGGCCTACTATACTCTCCCTGAAAGCTGTTGAACAAAATAAAAGTGTGTGGATCCTACTGAATTTAGTGAAAATTAGTTGCTGGGATTTGCTGGACTAAAGTTTTTAATTTTCTTTTTCTCTGTTAACAGATAATTGCCCACTCTGTCTTTTTGCTGCCAATGAAGAGTAATTTTTGTGCATTCTGTAATCAGAAAGGCATACTTTTCCATCATCCTGCTATAAATTATGCAAACTAATTGTTCATCCACTGCTTACTTATATATGTATGCATGTATATTGCACAAAATAACTTAATATTGCAACTGACTGCTTCTAACACTAATTCCTTCATGCCTTTTAGGCTGTGGTTTACACACAGGTAAGATTTTATATAGAAGATGAGTTTTCCTTTTAAAGGTTACTTAGATTTCATCATAGCTTGTATGTAATTTGTTCTACCTTTTGTATTAAATGTGATAAGTTAATAAATGCAATAAATCCTAATCTGTTGCAATCTCTACCTAAAGATTCTTCAAATCCTGTGTTAATACGCCTGCAAAAAAAAAGTCTTTATCAGATCTAGTTGCCTACTTAAGAACTCACCTTGTTATCAAATGTGATTGGTAGCAGGAAAGTGCTACCTCTAAGGCAGAGGTCGAATTCAGCAGGTTCTAACCAGTTCTGGGAACCGGTAGCAGAAATTTTGTGTGCTTCAGAGAACCAGCAATTATCACCTCTGACTGGAGATTTTACAGGATCCTTCCCCTGCCATGCCCACCAAACCATGCCCACAGAACTGGTAGTAAAAAAAAATTGAATCCCAACACTGCTCTAAGGTCCCTTCCAACACTGATAGTCTATGATTCTATTAATGTCAACAGGCATTTAAGTTTGACAGCCCTGGTCTAGAATATTCCACCATCGAGTTCCAGTCGCTCAGTGCGCTCCCACCGGCAGGCCCTCCTCGGGGTGCCGTTGACCAGACAATGTCAGTTGGCGGCTCCCCGGGGTAGGGCCTTCTCTGTGGGAGCGCCCACCCTGTGGAACCAGCTGCCCCTGGGGTTACGGTTGGCTCCCGACCTGCGTTCTTTCTGCCGCGATCTAAAGACCTGGTTGTTTTCGCAGGCTGGCCTGGATTGAGGGAGACTGGGGTTTTTAATTGGGCATTTTAGCGTGGAATTTTATTGGTTATTTGGATTGGATTAATACTTTTTAAATTATTTGTATGTATGTTATATTTTTGTGTGAGCCACCCCAAGTCCCTCTGGAGATGGGGTGGCATATAAATCCAAATAAATCAAATAAATCAAATCAATATTAGATACCAATATAAACACTTGTGCATTAAATTAAGCCAATAATTAGTTAAATTGCATAGAAACACTTGCTATCATTTTTGTTATAGTTCTTTCAGTTGCAGTTCTTACTGGGTTTGAAGATTTAGAACAGTGTTTTTTTTAAACTTGGCAACTTTAAGTTGTGTGCACTTCAACATCTAGAATTCCCCAGCCGTTCCCCACCAGTAAAAAGTTGCCAAATTTGAAAAAGCTACTGGGGTAGAGTATAGTAAGCAACCTGTGGCATTCCAGCTGCACAACAGTGCTTTTGTTGTTTTGAGCCAAACAAACAATGTTGCTTGAAGTTGTGGAGCATCTGGTAAATGCCAACGATTGTAACCTCTATTTTTACCAGTCATAAAGCTTCCATCTTTCCAGTTCAGCTATAATTATTTTATTTTCACAGTATCCGTCCTTTGGTCAGAATGTTTTGCCATTTAATTTCCTTTGTACTTTGGAAGATTTGCTAATTTGTGCAATATCTTTGAACTGAGTCACAGATCAATGCTTTTAATACCCTCCCTGTTTCAAGTGCGCCCTGTGTTATACACTTCAGATTGCCTCTCCTCCACCTCAAGTTCATATTTTATCAAGGAGTTCATATCTTTACTGGCTCAGGGCACCTAGTAAATTCCACTTGTGGATAAGGGTCTTAAGCGCATTACAAAATACCTTTAAATTCATTTAAAAGACTGACTGCTTCAGACTGAGTTCCCCAGACATGCATTGAACTATAATCTCCCAGAATTACCAAATTCCCAGCTAGAGGAATGCTGCTCTAATAAAATAAAAATGCTCAACCCATATAAGAAGTCTCTTTCTTTAAAATGCTTCCTTTGTATTTGCTTCCTTTATATCTGCTGATCTGTACACCCATTAGCAGAATAATGTGTGTGTGTGTGTGTATGTATGTATGTATGTATGTATGTATGTATGTATGTATCAGAGTGTTAACAATTCCTTCATTCTAAATTGTCCTCCTGATCACATAACTTGGAGCAGACTATATGTAAGGGCCCAGGGAGCCACCAGTACTCTGGCATTTGGGAAGATTGGTGGCTTATGTTATGAAGCTAACAATATATTTTTAAAAACATACCTCAATTTTAGAAAGGAATAAATTATTTGAATCAGAAATAATTTCTTCCAGTGTTGTTGATTGCCAGTGATTCAGTTGTTTCTAATAGTTCATGATCTATTGGGCTACAGACTATCAGTGACTGCTTTTTAAAGTTCTCAACTCAAGCTCATGATATCAGCGATAGTATCTTGTCTCCTACTGCTCTCTTACTAGGGTTAGGACAAACTTCATTCCTGCTGACCAGATTGATTTACCTGTGCATTTCATTTGACAACAATGTGGACACAGTTTGCTGTTTGTTTGTTTTTCTAGTTTCCCAATCTCGTCTTAAGACTTAGGCTACTGTGATGATTTCCCACCTAACATTTTAGGGATCAGTCAAATTCAGTTACATACTGTTGCTTGTCATGACTCTCACCAAAGCATGTATTGATAAAGGTACTGGATGCATGAGTATTGTACATCAGTGACAGGTTTATAGCAGGAATTATCTCAAAAGTCAAAATACGTTGCATAACCTCCATCTGACGCTGCATAAATTGACATTCTCCATTCCCCTATGGATATCTCAATTATAGGATTGGGAATCCCATTCCCCTGTGGGCGCAATTCAACCTGTATAAGTCTGTATAAAGGAGAGTACCCATTAAGTTCTATACAGGCAGTTTTATATAGAGAAGTGTGTCTACAAATGTGAATGCACAATACAACCCAAACACCCAGTTTCTGGAATAGGCACACATATCCTAAGAACTGCCTCTTCTACATGGTGGATGATGAAGCAGACTATCCTTCCTTCTCTGATAACTTCCCCACCCAGTAACTTGGGATTCCTTACAGTATTTTTATATTGATTTAGAATTTTTAGTATTTGATAAATGAAAATGGAAATAAAAGTAAGGGTGAACTTTAAAAAATTGAAGTAAAAATATTTTAAATAATTTTAAAACACTATAAAATTATTCCCAATCAACACCATCTCTATCCATGATGGTTAAAAAATTAAACTTAAAAGAATTCCTTATGTACAGTTTTTATAATAATAAAATATATTGTCTGTTTCTACATGGACTGGTTGAAGGGACAAACATAACTGGATTCTTATATTGATGACAGTAGCCATACGTACTTAAATAGTTCACAAATGAGTTGATATCCTGGAGAAAAAGCATCAGTATAATTCATAATATAACTCAAGTGTTAGTCTGGAAAATAAAGAAAAAAACATCTAGAAAAACATTACAAAAATTAAAGGTGATCAAGAATATCTTCAAAATGTGTTAAAGGTTCATAAAATTTTTCACAAAAAGGGCAAGCTCCTAAAATCACTTTAAATGACAAAATAATTCTCAAATTGGTAAGACAAAAGAAGGGGGGAAAAGCAAGTGTTTTTTTCTTAACACTGAAAAATGCTTTCTGTGTACTCTCACACTGTACCTTAAGATCATATTGAATGCATGATCTGAATATCAACAAAGACAATTTTTTCTCGTAAATACCAGATAAAGACATCTGACTAGTTTGCATATTTGTACTATGAAATGTAAGTAAACAAAAAGAATATTTTCAGGTATGTACCTATAGCAAGGAGATTTATAGCTCCTTTTAAAAAAGAAGACAAGTAGAGCTGAAAGAATAAGGTTTGAGATCTCTCTCTCTCTCTCTATATATATATATATGTCTATTGGTCTTGTCGGTATGATTGAGTATATTTGAGAATCTCATGTCATCTTCAGGCTGGTGTCTTCAGCTCTCCCAGGAGAACGAAGCTGAAGACACCAGCCTGAAGATGACGGATGAGATTTCAACGCTGCAAGTATTCTCAATCATACACGGACAAGACCAATACACCAAGACCTACATACCTTTACCCGTGAAAATTGAAATATATATATATATATATATATATATTTCCATAGTGTTTCTGGAGAGCTTTTAATTCCCTTTTCCCCCTTATGAATTTACAGATTTACATTAACTGAATTGACTTCCCATAAACATCTAATGCTGGAAGCAATATGAATGAAATGTACATGAAAAGAAACATCAGAGCCAATACTTCTTTCCACCATGATGGGTATTTAAAGGCAAAAGCAATCTAGTTGGATAATACTATCAACATCCTAATCCTGAGATAACTCTTTCCCACAGTGACTGTTCTTTTATGTTGACTGGTTAAAGTGTCTCTGATGTATAACAATGTGTTTGGAGACAGAACTGGGCTACAAGTTGTTCTGCTGTCCCAGTGTGTAAATATACAATGAGAAATCCTTAATCAGTATGCAAATGGGAGCAAATATCAATTGCTTTTTCCAATAGGCAAAGTTTTCCTTCCCACATCTGGCTGTTTGGGCAGCGGTTGGCACTAAACTACAATGTACACACTCCCTTTGACCCCAGTTTTTTCAAACACTTGTACATTAGTTGATTTACAGAGGTCACTGCACTAGATTGGAATCAGACTAGACGAGGTATACTTTTTTAAAAAGAAAAGAAAGGTCTTGAACGTTAAATATGTTTAAAGTCTTTGACTGAACCTGAAGATGTTTTTCAATGAGTCCACTCCATCTTTTGCTCAGGGATTCAGGCTTTCTTTCCTCCTTCCCTGCAATATATTTACCGCCTCAGTCTGGAAGCAGACATTAAACCATGTACACAGTTCAAATATAGAATACAGCAATTCTATGCAATTCATAATGATTAATTACATTTAATAGAAAGGATCTAAAATTACTCATGCTTCAACACAAAATCAATTGGAAAAACCAGATGTTTACACGTCCATTAGAAGAATGGAAAGCATCCTAAATTGGGTAGGGGGGCTATTCCAAAAGAAGGGAGCCCCTACAGAGACCACTCACTCTTAAACCCATTCCCATCGCACCACTAAATAGACGGACTGTCAGCAACTTTCCTTAATTTCTCAGTTTGGACAGTAGAATCTACCAGGGCAAAGGAGGATCTAAGAACCCAATGCCAAATATCAGACAAAATAATGTAAGACTAAAAAAAAACTACATATAAATATTCCTTGCTTGGAAAAATGGTTTTGTAGGAAGAAGGAAATCCTTTGTGGCAATTATCTTAATTGCCATAAAGGTTTTGAAACAACATAAAGGCTAAGGCATTTCACATATCACTTAAGTATTAGATGCCTATTTTTGCCTTAAAGGACTTCAAAGCATTTTATGTTTCCTCACTCCTATTTACTTTTGAAGGAACCTATATATTTTAAATGCCTTTGATTGATGTTTAATTATTTGCACACTTAAAAATGTATCCCTCTGACTTATTTGAAGCTTTAATAATTATTTTCAGAATCTTGCAAAAGATATTTTAAAAAAATATTTTGTGCATACTAATACTTATACTTATTTATCTGGGAATAAGCTGTTTGTATTTTTGAACAGATCTATAGAAGATTATATATTTTCAGATCTTAGTTCTCAATTTTATTCTTTATTTGTAAATGACTTTATTTCACTTAATCTAATCAGAAGATAAATTCTGTTTAACATTCAGACAAATTATTGTAATAGGAACACAATGTAACACACTGATATTTAAAAATATTGATTTTTAATTTCAGTAGTTCTCTCCAAAGTAAGATGTATAATTCTTATTCTGCAAGAACTGGAAATCTACAATTTCTTTAATGTGCCATTATCTGATTAAATTCTAGTAATAGTTTTGGCTTAACATTTTAAAAAACAATGGTTTAATATATATTTTACTTAGGTAGATATATCATTACTGTTTATATTGATCCCTTATGTAAATTAAAAATAAATGAAGCAAAGATTTCACGTCTCTGTGAAAGTGGATCATTTCAATGTACAGCATACAAAAATGTGAAAAGATATATGAATATTTAATGTGACAGTACTATTTGAAATATATTTTGTACAACATATACAGTTACAAACATGCTTTAAGAAATTATTGAATCACAATACATGATCTAAATTGATTGTAGTGTTAAAATTGCTACAAATGTATGAAGAACTATGGCAAGATATACATTACAATATTGATCTGTTAAGTATCTGATCACACAAAGCTTTATTATCACACAGTGCATTTCCACTGGTATAAGTGATTTTTAAGGTTCAAACATGCTTGTAAGCTTTTTCAGTTAATTTTAATTAATATTTGAGAATTTCCCCTTTCAAAAATAGCCAGATTATCTAACCTGGCACTTGTTGACATGTTGTGGTTGGAAATTCAGGAATGGTAGGCCGAGATACTAAGGAATGCTGGCCTGAGAAATTTTTGAACACAATAGGAAAAAAAAAGCCACCTGGTCTCCAAGCAATAGTGAAACTAATTAAATAATTGTGGCTTTAAGCAATCATACTGTTTATCAAATACTAATTTCATTCTTGCATATTTTAATAAGAGTGTTAAAAGATACACAAGGAAGAAACACTTAATACAGCAAAAGCTTTTACAAGGACATAATTTGTATAACATTGCAATGTTTGCTTTCTGGCTACTAAATTGCCATGTTGACATGCCAAGAAAAGTGGTGAGTATACTGAACTGATGATTCTTCAGTGCTTCTAGATAAGATCTTTTGGTTGATAATTGTTTCTTCCGAATCCACAAACTCCAGGAAAATCTGGTCCAACAGTTTACTCATAGGGTTTCTCTGTTTCCTGATGATGCTTATGGGATATCTCCATAGATTATAACTGCCATTATCAACATGTCATCTGGACTTCTGTGCTTATTTCTTTTTCTCAGCATTTTGAAGAAACTATAGAAAAGAAAGAACCAGACTGGATTTAAAATTGGCGTACCGAGATGGTCCATACAAATATTAACATTAAATGTATGCAACTGCCAATGTAGTCAGATCATGTTAATAAATAATCGAGGAAGGCATACTTCAGGAAAACATTTGTTTGTAGATTTGTAGGGGGTAATTCTTCCCTCCCTTTGAAAACAGAAACTCAGTAATACAGTGAATCAATGTAAAATATGGGGAACATAGAACAGAGTTTCTTAGCAGAACTAGAAAATACCATGAGCAAATGCAACATTAAAATGTTCAGAGTCTGCACTGCAAAATCATGCTGAAGCTTCATATTTTACACATAGCAGCTGGCAAGTTACATGAAATTAAGAGAAGAACTGGTATTTGGGACCCATTCAATTTTTTTTTTGCAAAATCCTAATAGGTTGATTTAGTTCTGGTCATGGAAACAATAGTTCTATTGTTTGTAGAACAGTTTCACCACTTAGTACCCTACTAAATAATGCATGGAGATTCACAGTTATCCAGGTCATGGTTGTCCCAAAGGTGTTTTTTCAAAAGGATTTTCCCCTTGTTTCTCATCCAAGAAGTTTCTTCAGTTCAGAACTTGAAGAAACTTCTTGAATGAGAAATAAAAGAAAGTCCAGTTGGGATATTGGGATATTCTACCAAATCTGCTTGTTTGGAAATGTTTGGGGAAATATTGTGCTAGAAATAGATGTGAGATTAGATGTTACCCCATTTAATTGTTTTAAGGTGTGTTTTGCACAACCTTGTGTTATGCAGCTCATTGCTGCAGGGAAAAAAATAGCTAAGAGAAAAAAGTCACTCAATTGTACTATCATCTGGAAAGCTGATTCCTATGGGAATATAGAGGAGCTGTGATCCACCTGCTTCCTTGGACCAAGTGATTAAAACTGAGCAAACAGGATACATTTGCCTCTGTATGTTTAGCCAGTAGTTAAATTGGTACTTTAGTCAAACAGAATTGTCTTTTTGTGGATGCTCAAGAGGAGCCTATAAGTCTAGCTGTGCTGAAGAGAGTCTTGGAAGGATAATACTGAATAAACATGTAAATTGCAATGTGCCCAAAAGACTTTGCTTGTTTGTCGGGAAGAAAAGATGCATTTGGAGCCCTCTGCGGTTCTAACATTTTGTCACTTCTGCTCCAGCTTAATTTCCTCTCTGTAAAAAACCCATACTGCAGATTTATCCTTACAGAAATATATTCTTTATATATGGCCAGCTAAATTTCCTCTACACAATTACATACAACTTTATTCTCCAGTGGGAATTCCATGATTTAATGAAAGAACTGGGTAAAATGGAGAAAATGATCAGAGGACCTTTTGGTGCTCTGATGTACAATGCTTAGAATAAATTTTAGCCACCCATTTTAAAACCCAAACAAGAAACAAAAATGGCATTTTTACATGCAGATATCCTTTCTCCATCCTCTTTTCTCCCATGCTAGACAGTCCATTGTAGTCAGAGGATGGACAACATGAGTGGTGAATGTGTTTTTCTGTGTCTGCTGAATCTTGTTCCATATGCACTTGTACCATAATCTTTCTGAATTATACTACTATTTACTTTATGCATTTTTTGAAATATTGACAACTTCCATCCCAGGAAAGTCTTAATCCTATACAAAATATAATAATCTGGTATTATATAATGCCAATGTAATGAACTTCATAGGAAAAAAAACATCGTAAAGGATGCTCTGGTGGAATCAGTGGAATTGTGTTGAATTGTGGAGCCACTATGGTGGTTCTGCCCCAGACGCCTGATGGACCCTGAGAGGTTTCAGACGGCCCTGGGGTTCTTGCCCACCTCCCTCGACCACAGCCCGGCTGAGACCTTGGTGGCCGCCTGGCAGCAGGCAGCCTTGGCAGCGCTCGACCAGGTTGTCCCCTTGCGGCCTCTTCCTCACTGTAGACCCTGGTTGGCCCCTTGGTTTTCTGAGGAGCTCCGGGGGATGAAGCGGCAGAAAAGATGCCTGGAGAGCAGGTGGAGGACCAGCCGTTCTGAGTCTGACCGTGTCCAGCTAAGAGCCTATATTAGGACTTACCTGGAAGCGATTAGAGCAGAGAGGTGTGCTTACTTCTCTGCTCTGATCGTGTCCGCAGATGATCGCCCTGCCACCCTGTTTAGGGTCACTCGCTCCCTTCTTCATTTGGAGGAGAGGGGGGACCCTCTGCAGGGCAGAGCAGAGGAATTTAGTTTACATCTGGCAGATAAGATCGCTCAGATTTGGGCCGGCTTGGACTCTGACTGGCAGGGTGCGGATGATGGGGTGACGACGAGTCTGGCTGATTCTATCTGGGTTGAATTTGACCCTGTCTCCCTGGATGAAGTGGACAGGATCATGCGGAAGTTGTCTTCCACCATGTGTTTATTGGACCCGTGTCCTTCCTGGTTGGTTTATGCCTCCAGGGAGGTTACACGTGGTTGGCTCCAGGCAGTTGTCAACGCCTCTTTGAGTGAGGGGTTTTTTCCCGCTGCCTTGAAAGAGGCGGTGGTCAGACCCATCCTCAAGAAGCCTGCTCTGGATCCAACCGTTTTAAACAACTATCTTCCAGTCTCCAACCTTCGCTTTTTAGCGAAGGTTGTTGAGACCATGGTGGTTCAGCAACTTCCGTTGTTCCTGGAGGAAACTGATTATCTAGACCTGTATCAATCGGGCTTCAGGCCTGGACACAGCATGGAGACAGCATTGGTCGCACTGATGGATGATCTCTGGCGGGCTCGGGACAGGGGTTTTTCTCTGTTCTGGTCCTTTTAGATCTCTCAGCGGCTTTCGATACCATCGACCATGGTATCCTTCTACGGCTGCTTCAGGGGTTGGGAGTGGGGGGCACCGTTCTGCGGTGGTTCTCCTCCTACCTTTCGGGCCGCTCGCAGTTGGTGTTGACAGGAGACCAGAGATCGGCCCCGAGGCCCCTCACTTGTGGGGAGCCACAGGGGTCGGTTCTCTCACCTCTCCTGTTTAATATCTACATGAAACCGCTGGGTGAAATCATCTGTGGTTTTGGGGTGAGGTATCACCAATATGCGGATGATACCCAGCTTTACATCTCCACCCCAAACCAAATCAATGATGCCCTCTCCATGATGTCCCAGTGCCTGGAGGCAGTGCAGGTCTGATAGGGAGTAACAGGCTCCAGCTCAACCAGGCCAAGACTGAGTGGCTGTTCTTACCAGCATCTCAGTTCTCAGTGGATGTGCCATCTTTGGTCATGGGGGGAGGTGTTGCCCCCCATGGATAGGGTGAGGAATCTGGGCGTCCTCCTGGATTCACAGCTCAGTTTAGAGGAGCAAGTGGGGGCTGTGGCCAGGGGGGCTTTTGCCCAGGTTTGGCTGGTTCACCGGCTCCGCCCTTATCTCAGCCAAGATTTATTTATTTATTTTTATTTATTTATTTATATTTGAACTTGTATGCCGCCCCATCTCCGAAGACTCGGGGCGGCTCACAACTAAAAACACAGAACAATAAATATTTAAAAAGACATTAAACCAGACAAGCCCAAATACAAAACACAACAATAAAATACATTAAAAAGATGCCCTTTGAACGGTCACTCATGCGCTCGTCACTTCCAGAATAACTACTGCAACACTCTCTACATGGGGCTGCCCTTGCAGACCACCCGGAGGTTGCAACTGGTGCAGAATGCGGCTGCGCGGGCTGTGATGGGGGTGTCCCAATACTCCCATGTTACACCCCTCCTGCGCGACTTGCACTGGTTGCTGGTTGCCTCCCGGGTTGCCTTCAAGGTGCTAGTAACAACTTATAAAGCCCTAAATGGCTTTGGTCCAGGGTACTTGCGGGAATGTCTCCTGCCAGCATCACACTCCGATTGCCCCGTGCGCTTCCACAGGAGGGCCTCCTTGGGATTCCGTCAGTTAGACATTGTTGGCTGGCAGTTCCCAGGGCTAGGGCCTTTTCTGTGGGAGCACCTGCCCTATGGAATCAGCTCCCTGTGGATCTCCGTTTGGCCCCTGATCTCCGCTCCTTTCGCCGAGACCTGAAGACCTGGCTATTTCAGCAGGCTGGTCTGGATTGACCCAGGGTTGGGTTATTTTAGTGTTTTAATTTAAATTTTAAATTGGGTTTAGACTTGTTGTTGTTTAATTCTCTTTTATTGTAATTTGTTCGGTTTTTAAATGTTCGCTGCCCTGAGTCCTTAGGGAGAAGGGCGGCATACAAGTCTAAATAAATAATAATAATAATCTTCCTGTCCAATAAGCATTTTACATTATATGTATAAGCATATAGAGAAAATATAGGATGGCAGGTATATGGTAGTTTGGTAAAAATATAATTTATTGGATTTCAGTTCCTTGTTAAGGAACAGAGGGGAATCTATTTACATTAGACTGCAGATCAGGATTTTTAAGACATGTGATAAATCTGCTGTAGTAAAAATGTCTACCAGAGAAACATCTAAATTCTTAAAATTAGGCCAGTGCAATAACTGAATACATTAGAGCTCAACTGGGTTTTTTCCCTCATTAAATCTTAAATATTTTCCTTAGACAGAGAATGATCAAAGTACACTAAAAAGATGTTCCCTATTATTAAACTAGTCTAAATTAGATTCAGTCTCAATAACTTTTATGTAGACATGTAACATCTTTCTTCCTCCAAAACTCCCATTGCATCCCTTTTATTTCTAAGTAGTTAATAAGAAATATAGCCCAGAGCTACAAGAACTTTCATTGGAAGTGGGAGACCTTAAATATATATTAATTCTCTTAATAACCAACTTTAAATGTATGTTACTTTTGTATGGCCTTCCCTTTTGATTCCTGACAGTTATACTCAGCTACAACCCAGCCAGTGTGAGTGTTGCAGTCTCAGCACAGCTTGAGCAGTCTAGGCTGGGAACTGGGAAAGTTTGCTATAATAGCCTTAACACCCTAATGATCAGTTTCAAACCATATAACCAGATTTTGTGAATGTTGTATGTCAATAATACAAATTTAAAAAAAAACAATTTAATTAAACAACTTAAAGAGAGATCTAACCTAGAACTAAGGAGAAATCTCCTGATAGTGAGAACAATTAATCAGTAGAATAGTTTGCCTCTAGAACTTGTGTAGGTGTAGTTTCAAGATGAGACTGGACGGCCATTTGTCTGGAATGGTATACAGTCTCCTGCCATGGGCACAGAATTGGACTATAGGACCTCTACAGCTCCTATTATTTTCTGTTCTAGGGTCTACAAGTGATTCCAAATTCAACTCATCTCCTTGCTGTATATGGTTTGGTTACCTCTTGGAATTTCAATGAGAGAGAATCCAAAGGCTACCAAAACATGGATTGGGACGACTGGCCACAGCCAACTCATCATGGCCAACTTGCCATGGGACAGCTCAACAATTCAATTTAGTTATTTAAAATAATTAAGAAATTGCTTTAATTTTTGTCCTTCACATTTCATTTTGTCCCTCCTTTGCATTCTTTAATGATTCGATCCCACCATTTATTTAGTATTAGTGTTACTCTTGTCCCACAGCAAAGTTGGCCACAGTGAGTTGGCTGTGGTGAGTTGATTGCAGCAAGTTGTCCTAGACCCACCAAAACAGGGATCAAGCCGCCATTACTAGCTGTAGAATCTAAGGCTGCCTTTCACTGGTTTACAACCTAGAAAGTTTAGAAATAAATTAGAAACACTGACTCTATTAAATCCTTCCTTCAGTTGATGTACCACATACAAAGCGATAGTTAAGAGCATGTGCTTCTCCTCCATGCCTCTTGTTACAAGCAAGCAGCTCCATAAATGGAACTAGCTACTAAATAGCTTTCAGTTTTACAAATAGCTGTTCTATAAATGGGTATGTAGGGAAGGGGGATCATCTAAGTGCATTTTTATCACCCAGGTCTTCAACAGTAACTCGCATTATATTTCAATGCACATTAAAGACTTCAGGAAGTGCTGGATGTGCAGGAAGGAGATGATTGAATCACTTTTGTGGGAATGGCCCAAGGCTTCTCCTTCCATCTAAATTCCATAATGTGACTACATTTTATGTGGTGAGTGAACAGATTTGTAATTCCTTTGGCTAGATACTCATCTGCTGACACCATCAGTCTCCTAATCTGCCACGAGTTGAATTTAACCCCAAGATAAGCCTAAACCCTAATTGCTTTGTTTGATCTCCTATCATTTAAACTCTAATGGTCTAACTGGAACATGGAAAAAGTAATGGACAGCTTTGAAATATATGTCTTATTCCTACTATGGGACATGATGAACAAACATTTACATATGATAAATTAAATTTTTGTTTAATAAGGTATTTATGTTTTACTTCCTTATGGAAAAAGCTCCCACTGGGGTTTGCTTTGGAACAGAAGAAATATCCACTGCCTGCCTTAATCTAAACGTTTATATTGTATCAGTTAATAGGGTATACAAAAAGTGAATCAATTATCTGACCTGCTTGGGTAGGGCTAGTGAAACATTGATGGCATAGCATGTTTTGTGATCTCACAGTGATTTTCTCAATGAACAAACCCTGGACTTAAGAGCAGGAATCAGCTCTCTGCTTTCTTCATCATGGACAACCCTGGCTGGAGCTGCTACAAACTGTAATTTAGCAACTTCTGTAGTACCCCAGATTACTTGCTATTGAACCAGTATGATACAAGAAGCAGCTTTACCAGACCTGGGTTTCAATAATCCATACAACAACTGCTAGATGACACCTAGGAGCTAAAGTTGTTTGAATCATTTTGCTGCCATTTATGGACTCTTGGATCCAAGATCTAGAATCTCATGTCCCTCTAAGGCAGAAAAGTGATTCACTAATTCTGCCATGCAAATAAATAAGGAAAAAAACCCACAAATGAACAAATAAACCATGTAAACTCACATATGTACTCAGGGGGTACCAGAGCAAAGGTTTCTGCTATGCCATTTTCTCCCAACCCTGTGACAGACAGGATTCAAAGGAGTAGAGGCACTGGCTAAATTCAGTGCTTGGTTTTTGTTTGGCTTTAAGTGCCTAGAAAAAGCAAACATTCCTTTAAAGATAACTTAAAACCACTTAAAACTACTCAGAGGTGGGTCTTATGGTTCTAAAGAGCCTTTAGGAGAAGTGACAAGGATTACAACCCCTGTAATTTTTTTAAAAAATTATTTATTAGCTAGAGTATCAAAGGCTGTGTAGTTGCCTGCATATAACAAAAGAAGTTTCCAGATGCAAAGTGTTTGACCGCATGTTTTATTCATCTGTAAATGGGATGCTTCTTTGAGAAAAGAGCTTAGCATTCTTTTGATCCTTGCTCTAGTATGTCCTAATTCTATCCTTCTGGACTGTTTGCATTTATATATGCTGTCACAGAATGCAGTCCTACTTCTTTGCACTTCCCCATTATTTAAGCTGCAGGACCCCAACTGGGTTCATGAGTTTAGCCTTATACATTGCTGGAATGCAATCTAAAATTTAAAGTGCTCCTAGGTCCTCATGGCAACAGCTTTTGCCAGTGACCTCTCTGAACAAAATGCCTCATGAATGGCTGTCACAGGACACAAAGAGTTGACACCTAAATTAAATGTGCGTCTATTCTGGGGACTTAGATTAGACATTAAATTTAACTACCGCTTAGCTAAATTCATAGCCATATCCAGATCTATAGTTTCAGCCTTACTGATGTGGTCATAAAATTGAAACGTTGAATAGATGAACATCAGCAAATTTTGGCTTTTCTGGAACTAAAATCTGTAATGATCCAGATGTTCCTGAACTTCAAATTTCAACATCCCTCACAATCAGCATAATGACTGGGAGCTTAGCAACACCTGCAGAGCAAAGATTCCCAGTCTTTAAAAAAAAAGAATGTCACTTTGTTTTGACAATCTAGAATAAGGAAAATAATTAAATGAAGGACTTGCTATAACAGTATTTTCATTAACATGGTCCATGTGTTGAGGCATTTAGACACAATTAGGGAAAAAACAACTCTAGGAAGTAGATAAAAAGAAGCATCAATATTATTTTGCATGATTTGTTAAATAACATGTTCATGTGTTAAATTGCCATTCAATAACTAGTACAATATTAGTTTACTACTTAGTTTGTTAACACCGGTGCATTCTAGGAATAAAGACTCCTTTAGTGATTTAAGAGAAGATTTTAAATAAGGCTTTCCATCCCAAAATTTATTGTTTCCAAAACTGTGGGAACAATATATGACAGATACAGCAGACTCCAAATACAATTCCCTGGACCAACTAGGCAAAGAAATTTACTCCTACCTTTGATTTTTCATTTACTATCTGTTTAGAAACATTATTTAATAAGGTTGACCTTTAAAACTTCAGAGATTGTCTGTATTACGTAGCTAGAAATATTGGCTGCTATATTTGTATGGCCTGAAGCTAGCATTTCATCTGTACATGGTTACATACCAATCCTGCTCTAAGTGGACAGGAATCAAACATTTGTCCAATATCCATGTAAACCAATTCTATTATTTAAAAATCTCATATGAACCAGTATGTGAGAAATTTGTATTTCAGCATTAACACGGGATGAGTTAGTTACAGTTTCATTGGAAGAGAAAATATTGGCCTTTGGTGAGTAGAAAGCTCCAGCAGGACAGCAGGGTTTCGAATAAGTCTCTTTCTCTGTACAGCTTCAGAGAGTGAAATAATTGACAGAGAGCCCAGTGCTACTCAATCATTTGGAACCATGCCCAGGGGTTCACATAAAACAAGTACTTTTATTGTTTTGTTCCTCCCTTTAGTTTATTCCCATCCCCACCCTACCCCCAGTACTCCCTCTTCCTTACTCTATTTTCAGAGCAAATAAAAACACAATGGGAGCAGCCCAAAGGAAATTGTTTGTGGTTTGGGGTCAGTCAAATATCTCCTCCCCCCAGAACCCCATATACACGAAGTTTTGAAAACAGAAACGTAATTTGCAAAGAGGAATATTCTGGTGACACAGCCAGCCACCCAGTCCTTCCAAGTGGCAACATGAGAGGAGCAACTTTTGATGGCTGCACCCTAATTACCAAATCGGTGTTGATTGTTCCTTGCCTAAATTTAGTCCCAGCCCTGGGAAATACCTCAAGGGAAGGGCACTCTGGAATGAAGGGGCATGCATCTCCTGTGGGAACAATACCTGGAAGACAGGAAAGAGAATATTGAGATGTCAGTATTGTGATATTAGGATTAATACAAGATATAAGCAGTCGTGACTTCAGCTTACTATCAGAAGTATTTTAGAAGGAACATAGAATATGTCTACTTGTTCCAAGCCCAAAGACAAATTTCCTGTCAGATAATAGGCTATCTCTAGCAAAACATCCTTTTCAAAAGTATGGGTGTGCATGTGTATGTTTTATAAATACTTGCATATAATAAAACCATTGGTTAAGACTAGTGTAATGTATAAATCCACCAGCTGTTTAAAAACATGAGCCAGCAAGCAGCCTTATTGTATAATTAATGCCTGGATGTATGTCCCTTGGTGTTCAACTCCCACATAATTTGTACATGATGTGTAACTAAAACTTTAAAGAGTAAACAGCCAGCATAATGCAATGGGATTATCTTTAGAGGATGCATGTATGGCTGGATTGTGTTGTTTGGTTTTATTACATGAATTAAAAAAACACTGTGTAAAATAAATTCAAATATTTTTTGAAAATATAAATGGATTAAGCCTGCTAATTGTTTTGGCTTAGGTTCTAAACTTCAAGCTTTCCCAGTTTGATCCCTTCCCACAGTGTTAGACTGAAACTCTATTAATCTCAGCCAGTATTCTGTCTGTGGATGACAGGAGACAAAATCTAATGTATGCTGGAAAGGTCCAGAATGAGAAATGTTGGATTATATCCTAAGTCATGAACAGCTTCTCATCTCAATGCAGTTGGAAAAGCATTGAACAGACAGTTGTTCACAGTTGGAAAAGCAATGAGTAGATAGTTGTTCATTCTTTCTGCTTCAGCCCCCTCATCATAATGGTCTGCCTCAGAGGGCTTTTTTGTAACACATGCAAAGCATATCTGAACATTTAGGAAGAATAATTAAGAAATGCTGGTGAGCCATTGAATGTGGAAAGCAAAATCCATTGCAAAGTGCTAAAAATCTTGTATGAAGACAGAAATATGCCCAGTTTTGCCTGGATGCTCATAAGCTGCTAACTTCTCCTCTTACAAGAGAATTGTGTAATTAAAATGCTTCTTTATCTTCTTTATATAATTAATTAAAGTTTCTCTTAGGAAAACCTTACTCCTTTTGACTATACAATTATGTTTTCCTCCCTTGGCATATGGAAATATTTTGCCATTTCTTTTGATAAATTATACCCAGGATCTCCTGGTGGTCTTCCTTCCAATGGACTAGTCACTTGTTAGCAATTTGGCCAACATCGTTAGGTGCTGCTGCCTGTTGTGCCATGTTATTCAAAGAAAAGCTTCAGTCCAAATGCAATAATTGTCCTAAAGCCATTGGACTTACTGTACTTTCAAAGATATAAAGATGCATGGACAATTGCTTGAACTTTCTGATATTTTTCTAGGCTTGAAATTAAGCCAAGAATAATTCCATCGCACCATAATCATGCATTCTTCAAATGCTAGCTGAGCTATACAAATAATGGGGCAATTTGATCCAGCATCATGTAGAACATGAATCCACACCATGTTTGTTGCTGCCGTGGTCTTTCTAGGTTGGCCCTGTATCTAGACTGTCTACAAGGCATGTGATACTCTTAAAAAGAATAGGCACAGCTTCTATTGCACTGTTGTGGCTGCCATCTTACCTTTTTTATCACATTCTGAGACAGCAAGAGAGCCACTGTTACAATTCTTCAACCCTCTGGACAGTTATAGGTGCAGTGATATAGGTGACAGGTGAATGTCTATAGTTGTATCTATCATCTATCTCTATCTATCTATCTATCTATCTATCTATCTATCTATCTATCTATCTTCTCTCCACACACACACACATAAATAGGTCTCTAAAGGTCTCTTTCTTCTCCTCTGACACATTAAGAGAACTATTTTGCTGGATCAGACTACCAAATAACTTATGGATAATATGTTATTATATGAAAAGTTTTGTAACATCCCATAATCATTTACAGCTACTACTACCTAATATTTGATGGAGCACAGACCACTTCATCAGATCTATGGGAAACTATCTTAAAAGAAGAATATGTATATATGGCTCTGCTTTTTCTGTAGGAAAAAATGAACAAACTTGGTTTGCCTACAGTGGAATGCTTTTAATGTGTGCATGATATGGGGTGTGTGTGGTAGTAATAATAGTTAAATATCCTTTCCCCACCCCCAGTTCCAGCCTTGTTGCTGCTTTCAGCCAAAGAGAACTGGAAATGTAAGTTGTCACCAGCTGGCATTGTGTCTCCCTGCAGCCTCAAGCGTGCAACTTCAAACTCCAGTTTTATTTAGAGTTCACAAGACCCTGCCAGACTCAGTGCTGTAGGATTGTTAAAACTCCCCTCTGAAAAGTCAATTGAGTTGATTTTTTTTTAAAAAAAGGTGGAAAGTCAGCCTAGAGAGCTAGCTTATTCTGTCAGACAATCCATATATCTGAACCATATTACCTTTGTTGGGTATTATTATTATTATTATTATTATTATTATTATTATTATTATTATTTATTGCTTTGTTGAGATGAGAGCAATAAAAATCAAGAGAGTGAATTTGGAGAAGCAAAAAAATAAAATAAAACGAAAGGCTCAAACCAAGTCACTTCTCACTGATATTCACCAGCCTAATAGAGTTAAGCCACCATAGGAAGCAGTCCTGGGAGATATTCTCTGAAGATGTTATATGAAGAACATAGGTAATTTCTAATCAATATTAGAAAAGTTGCAAGACACTTAAAAAAAAAGAATCTTTGTACATGTTCCCTTAAAGGTTTGGGGCAGAAAATCACTTAATGTATAATTGCCATTAACGGAACTAAGATATTTTCGTTAAAAGCTCTATTTTATTTTTTTATTTTTTTAATAAAATTTTATTTATTTAACATAAATTTAAAACAAACAAACATGCATACATACATGCATATATATACATACATATATACATTTTATAACATATACTGAGCAATGGTTAAAATCATCCTTTTCATTAACGTGATCTACCTTATTAAAATAACTCCTTCGTTCTCTGAACATTTTAGTTTAAAGATGAGCAAGGATCTCAACCCGACCATTCCCAGTTCTAGTGTGAGTTTTCTTTTGATAAGGAGACAAAATTAACCAGCCTGAGCAAATCTTAACCTCTCGTACCTTAAAACCCCACCAGGCAGGTACGCGCAGGTAGAAGAGGTGGCCGAGATGCTCGGGACGGTTTCTAAAATTTGCCACCGTCCAAACCAGCCAAAAAAAAAAAAGAAAAGAAAAAAAAGAAAAAAGCAAGCAGAAGCGGACAGGAGGCGCTCTGCCGGAGCGCAGGAGAAGCACCGGCTACGGTCTCCGCTTAGTCTCCCGTTGACCGGGGGAGAGCCAGGCAAGAAAACCCACCCCGCACCCCAAGTCTTACCTGGCCTCTGTCCGTTGACCAGAAGTAGCCCCGCCAGCAGCAAAACCCAGCTCAAAAGGAGCTGCGGGAATCTCATGTCGGCGGATGGGGCGCACGCTCCTTTCAATCCCACTTTGCAGCGAAGGAGCCGCTTGCGGTGGTCTCCCTTGGCGTGGCTCGCATTCTCTGAATGGCAAGCCTTGCCTTTCCCAGCAAGGCTAAGGACCGCGGGAGGCAAGGCTACTGGTTGTGGTCAGTGCCTCTTCCTCCTCCTCCTCCCCCTCCTCCTCCTGGGTCCCCCGCCACTCTGCCCTGCCCTGCCTCTTTATCACTCCCCCCCGCAACTTCGATTCCCTAAGCAAACAACAGGAAGGGAAACCTGTGTGGAACTGGAGATCCCTCACCCCCAGCAACGATCCAAACTTCCTTCCCGATTCAGCCCAGGGTGAATAAATATATGCCCCCCTCCTCCCTCCCTCGCCAGCTACTGGTTTCCTCCTCCCATTTGCAGCTGTTTACGCTTTTGCTGTTTTGCCCATCTCTGTCCTGTATGCAAACAAGGCAGGGGAGGGATGGAAAGTCCTGTCTTTTGTTTGGCACTGAAAGGCAAGGCTTAAGACCCCCCCACCCCCCAAAAAGAATTGTGGGCCCCTCAATTCTTCCCTACCCCCAGGCCTGATCAACTAGCTGCAAAGTGCTAAAGCTGTGCCTTTTGTGGCAGCAAGGTGGGTTTTTTTTTTAAGGAGCCTTGAGTTTAAATGTATTATTTCTGAGACTGACCAGATTTAAAAATGAGTATTGCCTTGAGGAGCAGCAGCCAGAAAGTAGAAAGAACAAAGGATGCCCCTTGATTCATCTTAAACTATGAAATGCATTTATTAGGGCTTTTACATTAATGAGCCACAGTCTAAAGTTCTTAAAAATTCAAGAGATACTCAGGAGATGTAGCTGCCTTGAAATTATCCCTTTCCTGAATTGTATAACACAGTCAAACATCAGGAGTTGACCTGCTGAATTGTGTGTTTTCATGATTGCAGTGTAGTTTGATAAGTAAGCTTGCCCAGAGTCACCTTGAACCATTATTTATTATTTATTTATTGGACTTGTATGCCGCCCCCTCTTTGAAAGGACTCACAACTAAAAACCAACAATAAATTAATTACTTAAAAGAATATTAAATACTTACAAGCCCAATTACTGTAAAACCCCAATGTGCATTATACAATTTAAAAAAATTTAACCCCCCCCCCAAGAAGTCAGCACAGCCTGGCCTGTTCAAATAACCAGGTTTTCAAGTCGTGACGGAAGGTGCAAAGGTCAGGGGCCATGAGATGGGCAGCAAATAAATTTGATAGACAGACAGACAGACAGACAGACAGACAGACAGACAGACAAGCAAAGGCTTTTGACTGGAATTCCAACATATATATATATATCTGTAATGCTCTCTATTTAGGACTGCCCTTGCACACCATCCGGAGGCTTCAGCTGGTGCAGAATGCGGCCACGCGGGTTGTGATGGGAGCTTCCCAATACTCCCATATTATGCCCCTCCTGTGCGACCTGCATTGGCTACTGGTTGCCCTCCGGGTGAGGTTCAAGGTTTTGGGGTTGACATACAAAGTCCTTCAAGGCATGGGTCCGGGATATTTACGGGAGCATCTCCTGCCGGCATCGAGAACCAACTGCCCTGTGCGGGCCCACAGGCAGGGGCTCCTCGGGGTGCCGTCTGTGAGTCAATGTTGCTTGGTGGTGCCCCAGGGAAGAGCCTATTCTGTGGCGGCCCCCGCCCTATGGAACCAACTACCTCTGGGACTCCATTTGGCCCCTGACCTCCGCACCTTCCACCATGATTTAAAAACGTGGCTCTTCGAACAGGCTGGGCTGTGCTGACCTCCCGGGGGTGTGTGTGTTAAATTTTTAGTTAATCGGTGGGTTTTAGCTCTATTTGACTTGTATTGTTTAATGTCATTTTTAGGTAATTATTTATTGTTGGTTTTTTAGTTGTTAGCCACCCCGAGTCCCTTTGGAGAGGGGGTGGAATACAAGTCTAAATAAATAAATAAATAAATAAATAAATAAATAAATAAATAAATAAATAAATAAATTTAGGTTAAAGATGTTTACCTGGGAAGAAAACTGTGAGTCAGGTGTTTCCAGCCATATTTATCCTTCAAGTTACACAATTGCATCTCAAAAGCAACTTCTACGATGTTCTGGGTGTGGCATTTCATTTTATGAGGAAGTAATGGAGGGCCATTAGCCTGGGTTGAGATGATGGAGGTCAAGAGAGATAAATTGCTGAGAAACGGAACTGGCTGTAAGACGAGAAAAAGCATATCAGGACGCATGCTGGAATTGGAAGAAGGCAAGCCAGTGTCACTGTTGGCATGGAATTTGGTGCATCAAATGCTTCTGCTAAAAAAACAAAAAATCAGTTTTTTTTTAAAAAAAGTAAAAATAGGAAAAAAATCAAGTAGTTTTTAAAAAATTTTCTTGGAATGGGTGAGATCAGCTTCCTTGTGCTGCAGTCAGGAGAGAGTTACTCTGAACATTCAATATATTTTCTAGAACATAGAAGTTAGAAGGGATCTTTTTTTAAAAAATTCACATTTATATGCCTCCCTTCTCCGGAGACTCAGGGTGGCTTACAATTTTTGGAGTGCAACCCAATGCACTCAGCAATAGCCTTCATTCCATTGTACATGGCTGCTTATTACTAAGCAGCATTTTTACAAAGTCAGCTTATTGCCCCCAACAATCTTGGGTCCTCAGTTTACCTACCCCGAGAGGATAGAAGGCTGAGTCAATCTTGAGCCTGGTGGGATTCGAGCCTGTAATAATTGCAGGCAGCTGGAATTAAGTGCTAGGCATTTAATAGCCTGCACCACCAAGGTCTTCTAGTCCAAACCTCTGCTCAAGCAGGAAACCCTATACCATTTCAGACAAATAGTTATCCACTCTCTTTTTGAAAGCCTCCAGTGATGGAGCACTCACAACTTTGGAAGACAAGTTGTTCCACTGGTTAATTGTTATCACTATTAGGAAATTTCTCCATAGTTCTTGGTTTCTTTTCTCCTTGGTTAGTTCCCATCCATTGTTGTTTGTCTTCCTTTTTGGTGCTTTGGAAAATCAGTTGGCCCCCTCATCTTTGTGGTAGCTCCTCAAATATTGGAACAGTGCTATCATGTCTCCCCTGGTACATCTTTTCATTAGGCTAGACATACCCAATTCCTGTAACCTCTTGGTATGTTTTAGCTTCCAGCCCCAGTGGTCTTAATTGCTCTTCTCTGCACTCTTTCCAGAGTCTCAACATCTTTTTGATATTGTGGTGACCAGAACTGGATGCCGTATTCCAAGTATGGTCTTACTAAGGCTTTGTAAGGAGTATTAGAACTTCATGTAATCTTGATTCTATCCCTCTCTTAATGCAGCCTAGGCTTACACTGGCTTTTTTGGCTGCTACTGCACACTGCTGGCTCATATTTAAGTGATTGTTGTGTTTCAGAGTTGTCTATCATTTCCATCTCTTATTAATTAATCAAAGCACAGTGTGGATTTCTATAGGGTTCAATGGCATTCAAAGCATGCAAACACATTTTTTGCTCATCTTGATCCTGCAATGGAACATATACACAGGACAGTAACATCCAAAGACCACATGTGCATATTTATTTTGTCTACTATAAGTATTTACATTATAACTCCTAAACGAAGGCAACATGGAATAAAAAAAATGGAAAAAGGCCAGTTAAACTTCTGAACATAATTTAGTGTTCAGCACCCAGTGAATTAATGAAGCATAGATATTTGTTTGACACTTGGAGCAGCATAGCACCTGGCTCATTTATTTTAAGTTTTGTTTTTACTGAAGGTTGCATAAGATTGGGCATGGGGAGTGGGGCAGAGGAAATCACATTCTGACCATCCATAACAGTGCACAAGCTAATAAAGAAACACAGACACACACATCAAACCATTAAATACACCTGTAATTCTTCTTTTTCCAAGCTTAAACATAAAAACATAAATATTGCAAAACTTATGAAGCTGCTGAATTATCTATAATTGGCTGGATTCACATATCATTTTAAACCAAAAACCCTTGTTTACACGGGTTCACAAACTATAAATCAAAGTGCAGCTAGTTACTTTACTGCTACTCCCTAGGCATTTTTGTACTGCTGGAATGTAACATCTGTTGTATGATCTTGACAGCAATTCCTCTGGCCACTGTCTAGAAGGCCAGGATAACAGTTGCTTTAACCAAGTGCAACAAAATGTTGGGCTACTATAAGATGTAAGTCTTCTTTTTGAATTAAAACTAAACCTTGCTTCCTTCTGCACTTAAGTAGTTTTAGACAGAAACAAGATTAATTTAGTAGATGAGAAACTGCATGTTTTCTCTATTACATAATCACAATCTATGCATACCCAGTTGACTGCTGCTAGAAAGTAAAGGTTCCCCTTGCACATATGTGCTAGTCATTTCTGCCTCTAGGGGGCGGTGCTCATCTCTGTACAAAGCCGAAAACCCAGAGCTGTCCAAAGACGTTTCCGTGGTCATGTAGCTGGCATGACTAAATGCCAAAGGCTCATGGAATGTTACCTTCCCACCAAAGTGGTCCCTATTTTTCTACTTGTATTTTTACCTGCTTTTGAACTGCTAGGTTGGCAGAAGCTGGGACAAGTAACAGGAGCTCACTCCATTATACAGTGCTAGGGATTCAAACCATTGAACTGCCAATCTTTCTGATCGACAAACTCAGCATCTTAGCCACTGAGCCACTGCTGCAAGTTAAAAAGTACAAGGAAAGCCAAATGGCAAAACCAGGCATTTGACTTCAATTGAAATCTCTCCCTCTCTCTCTCTCTCTCTCTCTCTCTCTCTCTCTTTCTCACACACACACACACACACACACACAAGTTTTACAGACTATCTGAGCTTATTTTGCTGTGGTAACTGTCTTTAAAGTGAATATAATATGACTTGCTAATGCTGGCTTTCTGAAACATGCTTTTACCAGTTTTCTATCCAAAAATTCAAGCAATCCTTTTCATGATTAACAGCAATCAGGAACAGCTTGTTGAACTTCAGTCACCATACAGCAAGAGAAGGTGGTTGTTATGTTTGGAGTGAGAAATATTAACAACAAAATAATGCTACAAAAGTTCAGGGACAAGCTCTTACCTAAATAAGCACACACACAGTGGCTAGCTTTCTTTATATTGTAGCCATAAAACATATTTTGTAAATAATAAATCTGGATCCCCATGATATCTAATAATGTTGTTTTTGTGCTATATTAAGATGCTGATTATTATTCATTATTAATATTATTACGTATTGCTTTAACCTTGTTTAAAAATATAGAATAGTTTGCTATATAGAGTCAGCTGTGACTGAAATTGTCTACAAGCAAGCTTGCGTGTATGCATGCATGCATGCATGCATGCATAAATAAAACATGGCAGACCAACTAGGAATCAGTAAGAAGAACAGCACAATTGATGCCAACATCCTTTTAGGCCCACTCTTAGAGGATAGCACTTTAATGTTACTGCCTGGTGGTATCCAGAATGTAATTACTAGGTCAACCAGTTGTAGGCTGTAAAACTCTGTAAAAACCACTAAATGACACTAACTAAAGTTTTCTGTGTCAAGATTTTTGCAGCCCAGCTGTGATAGCCTTACCTGTACCATATCAAGCAAAACGGAGTTTGCACAATGCACTATCTTAAAGTGGCTCAAAATGTACAGTATGAACCCAACCAGTGTGATTAATTTATGTTGCAGTACAGTTGAGCTAAACCAGGAGACTGACTTAGCTAAGTAAACCATGGGGTAGCGGTCTATGTAACTACAGCCATTCTTGGCTACCTGATTTCTCTCTTTCATGTGATCATATAAGCTTTTTTCTATTAGATTAAAACACGTTAGGAATGACATGATATACACACATCCTTTAGAAAATCTTTTTCTTAGAAACTTTGCAATCAGTGTCTTAATCCAGCTGAAAAGCAGCCATGATAAATAAAGTGTCCTGATTCTATATAATATTCATAAGTTAGTTTATCAGCTAATCCTGAAGTATTAGGGGACAGTTTTAGATGATAGTAAAAACAGTTTTATTCCTTTCTCTTCCAATTAGTTCTTTAGCAAACATGCAACAAGCACACTGAGAAAGACACATTGCATTTCCTTCCCCCTGCTTTATAGCTTCCATAATTCCTATCAACTAACCAGAAGGTTAAAACTCTTGCAGACTTATAAAAACGGGTCATTAATTTTAGCAGAATGCTTCAAGCAGAGATAAGGTTTAGAGGAATAGGAAACCATCATCCTTTTCTGCTCTTGATTGAAATATAAAGTATCATTTTGTCAGCGTGAAGTATTCATGAAAGCAGAGAAGTCTGAATGATTTATATTTTGTCTAAAAAGGAACATTAATGGAGTCTGCTGGGATAATTGAAATATTTGTACATCTCTTGGAATTTTTCTCTTGAGGTTAAAACTTGTTCTTTTAGTTCAAGTTTAATTGTTGTTTGCTAAGGACCACGAAATAATATCTGTGGTTGTAGGACTGTATGTCTATCAGTCTTAAGTATCAGCCTGTATTGATTCTAAACCAAAAACCAACAAAAACACCAACAATTACCACCCAACCTCATCAAATATATTTTACATAAGAATCATTCTTTTAGGTTGATTGGAAGTGCCCTGATGGCTTTCTCTGTTGAGCTGAGCCTTTTATAAAAAGTTGTCTGGGGAGAGAGGAAAGGAGCCATTTCAAGGTACCTCTGGCTCCTGTCTTTTTAGACCTACTGCTGAGTGTTTCTCCGCTCAGTTTGAATTTTTTGTCCACCCTGAATGATACCATTGTTAGAGGAGAAACAAAAGTAAAGGCACCAGAGAATGATAAAACGTTGATCCTCTACTAAATTTTCATGTTCAAAAATTTGACGGAGAATAATTCACATGATCTAGCCATGTGGATCACACATCGCTCATTTCCTAAACTGCAGCAAAATCTAACTTCAGCGAAGAATTTATATAGTGCTTCAAAATATTTCATAGTATTTCTCACGCAGTGTCATGTAGTGATTCTTACAACACCTTACAAATATGCAAATTTACAACAAAAAAGCTCTCCCTTTTTATATATATATTAACAGGAAATCAAAACAGAATAGGTATGCCTAGCCCAAAACTGCCTAATTTTGTCAGAAATTTAAGAAGTGATTAAAGGTTACATATTTGTATCTCAGTTATTTCACAACCTTAATACACACTTTCACCCACAAGCTCATTCCAACCTCCCTCTTCATTATCTCTAGCTCTTGGCTTAGAATTCTCCTAATCCTAACATATCTAGATACTCTAACATATCTAGAAGACGCCAAGTTGGAACAGGCTCCCCTATTGTGGTCTTTGCCAATCGCTGAAATGCTGGCTGGAATTCTTAGAATTGGTGTCCTATTTGGGGCAGCTGTTCTACTTAAAAGGAATCGAGGAATGAAAATCAGTGATAAAGCGCATGCCTTGCATTCGGACAGCATTGGGTTTAATATAGAGCTATCCCAAGTCTGCTGAACTGGCTGTACTCTGAGAAAATTTATTGCACAAGAACCAGTTGCTTACAAAAGCCATTACATTATTGGCAAGCATTTCTGTAGCAGACTAAAAAAATGTATTCCTTCAGATGTGAAGTTTTAATACCGCTTTATGATGCTTTGGTAAGATACCCTTGACATATTGCATCCAGTTTTGGTCACTGTGATATAAAAAGGACGTTGAGAATCTAGAAAGAGTGCAAAGAAGAGCAACAAAGATGATTAGGGGATTGGAGGCTAAAACAGGAATAGGGGTGACATAACAGTGTTCCAATGTGTAAGGGGCTGCCATAAAGAAGTGGGGGGTCAATCTGTTTTCTAAAGCACCTGAGAGTAGGACAAGAAGCATTGGATGGAAAGTAACCAAGCAGAGAACCAGCCTAGAACTAAGGAGAAATTTCCTGACAATTAGAATAATTAATTGGTGAAACAATTTGCTTCCAGAAGTTGTGGTTGCTCCAGCACTGGAGGTTGGACAACCATTTCTCTGAAATGGTATAGGGCCATGATGGCCAACCTATGGCATGCGTGCCACCTGTGCCATTTGTGCCGGCACGCGAGCTGCAGGCAAACTAACCTCACTGCACATATGCGCGCCTCACAGCTGATTTTCAGACTGTCTGAGGCCTTTTTCAGCCTCCCAGAGGCTTGAGGAAAGCCTTTGCAGGCCAAAAAAAATAGGCCTGTTTTGTCATTTCCTGTATTTCCGGAAATACCGGAAGTGACAAAATGGGCCTATTTTTCAGCCTGCAAAGGCTTTCCTCAAGCCTCTGGGAAGCTGAAAAAGGCCTCAAAGGGGCTGAAAATCAGCTGGGAGGTCCAGTGCAGGTAAGAGGGCAGCGGCAGCAGTGGTGTGGGGGGAGATTGCATGCGTGTGCACAGAAGCAGGGGGGCGTGCGCATTGCCTTCTGGGTACTGGCACACAAGCGCGTGAGTGTAAGCACGCACACAATTTTTGGCACAGGAGCCCAAAAAGGTTAGCCATCACTGGTGTAGGGTTTCCTGCTTGAGCAGGGGATTGGAATAGAAGACCTCCAAGACTTCCCTTCCAACTCTGTTATTCTTTTATTTTATATTTCATGAAGGAGTCAAGTTATATTCTCTGTGGTATTATTTCACCCTGTGGAATCAGCTTCCCTTGGGGCTCCATCTGGCCCCAGACCTCCGCTCCTTCCGCCGTGACCTGAAGATTTGGCTGTTTTAGCAGGCCGGCCTGGACTGAAATGAGGTGGGGTGGGTTTTTTTAAAGGGAATTTTAATTCATTTTACAGGTTTTAGACTTATTGGGCTTGTGATTTAATTATTTTTAATTAAGTTATTGTATTGTGATTTTATATTGTGAGCCGCCCTGAGTCCCTAGGGAGAGAGGGCGACATACAAGTCTAATAAAATAAATAAATAAATAAATTTGTTGATGCTGCATTTTACCTAATAACAGTTATAGAGAAGTTTAAGCCTATTATATGTACTTAACAAAGGGATATTAATGAAATATAAGGTATAGTCAATTTAGTTTTGTATTAGATATTCTTCCCTTCTTTGAATGGATGTGGAAGTCATTGAAGCTTGGCTCTATAGAGTTCTGCAAAGGTAAAGGTTTCTCATAAGTCAAGCTCAACTCTTAGTGATTTCATGAATATTTCATGTCATGCAATTTTCTTGACAAAGATACTCTTTCAGTATAGCCTACAGCAAAAGTGCTCCCTGATGCTGATTAACTTTTCAAGATCAGACAACATCAAATAGGCTCAGCCACATAACCAAGCTTGGTACTGATATATATGGGTCAAACAAAATTTCTTCCTGATGCTACTATTTATTTATTTATTTATTTACTTATTTATTTATTTGATTTGTCAATCGCTTACAAGATAATAGGTATAAGTATAAACATAGTTATGAATACATGGATTGGATACATATAAGAAAAATAAAAATAAAAAGAATCTAACACCAGGAATTGTTTGTTTAGAAATTTCCCAGATTTGCTTTCCTTCTCAGTTACTTCATTTTCCGGGATTAGTGCCATGCTTTCTAATAAATATATTGCAGAAATCTTAGAATAAATTATCTTAAAAGAAGTTATAAACATGTTTAAAAAAGAACAGAGGAGGATATTTATATTAAGCAGTATATATTTACAATTCATTACAAGACTTATGTAAAATGATCCTATTGGAGAAGGTAAAAACAATTCGTATTTGAAATTATGCTGCCCTAGAGTTCAGGCAAGGCAGAAGTGGAAAGAATCTGGGATTTTTGGATTTAAAACATATTTGCAAATAAGCATTACAGGCTCTGTAAAATCACTCTTATGCCTTTGAATCTTTCCAGATGTCCTGTATGGACAACCTAAAGCAATTACTGCGATGAAATACAAACTGAAGAAGTGCTTATGTTTCCCTTAAATTTTGCCAGTTTTGCCTTTTCTATTTATATATTTATTTATACCACAACATGACCAAAGGAAAATTTGTGGATTCTGAGTGGGAGGGAGGATGGGAATTACTTAGAGAGGCACAACTTGGCATTGTGCTTTTATTTCTGGGTTTATAACCACTTGGAAACCAATTAGTTGGTGATGATAAGTCCCTTTGCCTGAGTAAATTTTTTATGCATTTTCCCAAGGAAATATATTTTTCTTTTCAAAATGCAAACAAGATTATTTAAAAAAACAACAACAACCAGGTACTTCATTAGATGTCTGGAAACATAATAAACCAGACACCTCTTAAGAGCTGTCGTCCATGGGATGTCTTAACGAAGCTGTTAGGAGCTATTCATGCTACAGAACTCATGTATACTTATTTTTAATGAATCAAGAGACTCAGCATTCCTATACTTCCATATTTAACAATGTGATACAAGATATCCAGTGTTCTAGCCAAGTGGAAAACTGTGCCCTTTAAAAAAAAAAAACTATTCCATTCCCTTTTGTTTCCTTGCTTGATTTCCTGTCCCATGAGCACTGAGCATTCTTAATCCTGTCTGCCTTCCCTCCCACAACACTCTTTCTTTTCTCTATAAGCATTATTTTTGGCTTTTTGAACTTCTGGGTTCTGAGTTTCTGATAATTTCTCTAGGTTGTGCTGCTTTGACTACATACAGGTGTAACTTGAAACATTAGAATATAGTGCAAAAGTTCATTTATTTCCATAATGCATCATAAAAGGTGAAACTAATATATGAGATAGACTCATTACATGCAAAGCAAGATAGTTCAAGCTGTGATTTGTCATAATTGAGATGATTATGGCTTACAGCTCATGAAAACTCCAAATCCACAATCTCAGAAAATTAGAATATTACATGCAATCAATAAAACAAGGATTGTACATAGAACAATATCAGACCTCTGAAAAGTATAAGCATGCATATGTACTCAGTACTTGGTTTGGGCCCCTTTTGCAGCAATTACTGCCTCAATGCAGCATGGCATGGAAGCTATCAGCCTGTGGCACTGCTGAGGTGTTATGGAAGACCAGGATGCTTCAATAGCGGCCTTCAGCTCTTTTGCATTGTTCGGTCTCATGTCTCTCATCTTTCTCTTGGCAATGCCCCATAGATTCTCTATGGGGTTCAGGTCAGGCGAGTGTGCTGGCCAATCAAGCACAGTAATGCCACAGTCATTGAACCAGATTTTGGTGCTTTTGGCAGTGTGGGCAGGTGCCAAGTCCTGCTGGAAAATGAAGTCAGCATCCCCGTAAAACTCATCTGTGGAAGGAAGCATGAAGTGCTCCAAAACCTCCTGGTAGATGGCTGCCTTGACCCTGGACTTAATGAAGCACAGTGGACCAACACCAGCAGATGACATGGCTCCCCAAATCAATACAGACTGTGGAAACTTCACACGGGGCTTCAAGCAACTTGCAGTCTGTGCCTCTCCATTCTTCCTCCAGACTCTGGGTCCTTGGTTTCCAAATGAGATGCAAAAGTTGCTGTCATCAGAAAAGAGGACTTTGGACCACTGAGCAACAGACTAGGTCTGTTTTTCTTTAGCCCAGGTAAGACGCTTCTGACGACATTTGAAGCCCATGTCTAGGATCCGTCTGTGTGTGGTGGCTCTTGATGCACTGACTCCAGCCTAGGTCCACTCCTTGTAAAAGTCCCCAACACTTTTGAATGGCCTTTTCCTGACAATCCTCTCCAGGCTGCAGTCATCCCTGCTGCTTGTGCACCTTTTTCTTCCACACTTTTCCCTTTCACATAACTTTCTGTTAATGTGCTTTGATACAGCACTTTGGGAACATCCAACTTCTTTTGCAATTACCTTTTGAGGCTTTCCCTCCTTATGGAGGGTGTCAATGATGGTTTTCTACACAACTGTCAGGTCAGCAGTCTTTCCCATGATTGTGATTCCTACTGAACCAGACTGAGAGACCATTTAAAGGCTCAGGAACCCTTTGCAGGTGTTATGGCTTAATTAGCTGATTAGAGTGGGACACTTTGAACCTAGAATATTGCACCTTTTCACAATATTCTAATTTTCTAAGATTGTGGATTTGGGGTTTTCATGAGCTGTAAGCCATAATCATCACAATTATGACAAATCATGGCATGACCTACCTTGTTTTGCATGTAATGAGTCTATCTCATATATTAGTTTCACCTTTTAAGTTGCATTACGGAAATAAATGAACTTTTGCTATTCTAATTTTTCAAGTTTCACCTGTAATAGTAGTTTTTAGTTCTTGGGAAAAAATAACCCCCTTTATTAATTCTATATTATTTCAAAATATATAACATGAAACTGTAGCATTGGGTTATGGAAGACAACATTAATAAAGATTTCATATCACTACAGAATTTCAGTAGTGGAACTGTTTAGGTAGGCAGTAAACTCTACTTGGCTGGATATATTCAAGTAGAAATTAGGCAACAAACTATGAGGAATGATTTCATTTGCACTGTTGTATGGATAAAGGGTTGGAGTTGATGAATTAATTTGATTCCTTTCAATTTAATATTCTGTGCACATTCGTGAAAGCTTAGAGTTTTTTTAGGTTGCTTAAAGTGGAGTATGTATATATGTATGTGTGTTTTGTATATATATATAAATAAAAATAATATTTATTTCTGGGAAGTGCATCAAGAAACCATTTCAGCATATTCTTCTGCCATTGTAATAGAGGCAGATTCTTGAATAGTACACTTTTAAATATATTACAATAAGATCAGTCAGAAAAGAAATTAGAAAATTGTAAATAATCATATTTGGAATATTACAAATGGTAAGACTAAAAATGGTTGTAGTGTCCCATCAACCTATAGATGGTGTTACATCGGAATATCCAATCTATTAGATATTATCATCTCATTATGATTCAACACCCTAGTAGAATGAATTGAATTATGACTTGGCAAGTGGTATTCTGTACATCCTTTCAATTTCATCTTGACATCCTCTATTCTTCTAATAAATAAACTAGAATTCTCACATACCCGCCTGTATATACTCCTAGGGTAGCTGACAGAACTTAGTCAGCTAAGTAGAGATTCCTAAATATTTCAAAACTCATCATGTGCAGGCAATGTTAGGACCCCAAAGGGCTCTGATTTAAGGTAAGACATTTTAAAATTCCAACAAGGGAGAAAAACAGAAGCTGTGGGCAGACAGCCATCAAAAACCTCTCACACAGTGTAGGTTTAGAGTCCATTTTTTTCCAGTTTGAGGCCCTATTACACTGCTCAAATTACAGAGATGGAGGGGGGGAGAGCTTGCTTCTACAGCCTTTTTAGCTACTCTTTTTATAAAACAATTAGGAGTTAGGAGTGTACTACTGGCTAAAATTTGGAGGAAGGGGCTTAGACATTTGAACCTCCTCCTTTCTCACTACCCCTTCCCAACATTCATGTTTTCCAGATGGTATCTATTATGTTTGCTAAATAGATTGTTATGTATAACTTGTTTGGAGTGAAACTTGGGCCCCCAGAGAGAGCAAAACTATGAGATAGATTATCACTGAGACATGGTGCCCTTTAAAACATATTGAATACAGTAAAAAGTCATCGTGAAAGTCGGAATAGCTTATTAAAATTATTAAAACCAACTGCCATTGGTTTTGCAACTGTCAACAAATCACACTTTATTTCTAAATGGCAGCATATGTTAACCCATGCAAATATACATAATTCTTCTGCATTTTTCAAAATACTGTAAAAGTCTGTATGAAATTAATGCTTTCACTGTGAAGCAATGAATAATGTTAATAATTTTTTTCTTTATGAAAGTCTTTTTGATGTTAAAATAACAAAAGCTTATATTTCATGAAAAAGAAATGGTATCTATTACCTACATCTATATATCATGATTGCAGCATTGAACGTTTTTTTTGGCTGGTTTTGTGGACCAAAAGCTGCAGTTAGGAGCTGTTGATAACCTGATGAAAAATGCTAGTTACTTATTAACTAACAAAAATGATAACCACAATGCAAGCACTCAACAATTGGCCTGAACTGCAGAGACCTTATAATATTAGTGCAAAATTTCCCAACTTCTGCTACATTGACTCAGACTTATAGTTTGCTAAACTGTAAACATGTCTGTGCTCACTTTGAGTTGGTAAGATGATTGGCTAATCTAAAGTGAATATAATTTTGAAGCAAGAGTACCTTGTTTGCTCAGAAATAAATTAACCCTGATTAAGTGAGGTTAACATAAATGTCAACACCTGAATGATGCATATTAATAATGAATGAGCCACAGCCCTTGGACCATGAATGGCCATCAATCATACTTGTGGTTTTCTGAACCCTTTTGGATCATGCTGCAAGAGTTCAGTAGCAAAACATGAAACTTTACAAATACAAATGTTGGCCTTTTGAAACTCCAAACCAGGGATCTTCAAACTTGACAGCTTTAAGACTTGTGGACTTCAACTCCCAGAATTCCTCCTCCAGTCATGTTAGCTCAGGAATTCTGGGAGTTGAAGGAATTCTAGGAGTCTTAAACTTGCTAAGTTTGAAGACCTTGCTCCAAATCATTGAAAACAGAAAACTTTCCCTTCAAGATAACATTTAAAAACAACACTCTATGATATCACAGTGTTTTATCATACCTTCTGTAACTCTCAGATAATGATGATGACTGCATAACACAGCCTACTTGGATTGATATAAGAGACTAATGAAACTTGACGTTATCATACATAAAAACATGTCTTTAATATGTCAGCTGCTTGGCTCATTTTCCTTCCTGGCATTATAAAGGCACAGTTTGTTACACAGTATTCCTAACTTTTTAGGACTGCATTAACATAAATTAAAGTGACTTACGATGCTGCACTTCAGTAGCTAATAAATTTGTATGTCAAATTGTCCCCTGTGTAAATAAGGAATAAGAATGTGGTATTAGAACATCTTGCCAACCTGGCCTTTTCGGAGGGTCTAATTTTGTGGTCTGGGAAATAGGAATACAGTCTTCAGTCTGCTCCACAGGAATGCTTTGAATGGGCAATGGGTTGTTGAAAGTGGGGGTGTGTTAAAACTTGACAGTCAGTTGTTCTCGGAATCTGGCCACCCAAGCACTAAACAAGCTTGTATACATATATATAAATAAAGAACGACTGGGTGACCAAAGACCACATTGTTGATTGTTAGCTTTAAAAAATATTGGAGAGGCCTACCTCAGTGGCATAACACATGTTTTGCTTAAGGAAGAGCCCAGATTGAAGAAGCTCCAAGTCTTTAGATAGGCTAAAAGAAATCCTACAGTCCCTGAAACTCCAGAGACCTACTTCAAGTCAATGTCAACAATTCTGGGGGAGAAGAAGAAAAAGGACAGGCTAAAAGGAAACAGCTTCTTATATTGCTAATGATTGAGATATATTAGCATACCGTCCTTTTCTAAATCAACAAATCCTATACTTAAATCATTTGCATCAGCTAAAACAGCCTTCCAGATGTTTAATTTTTATCTCTTCAGATTTTTTAACTGGAAGAGAATGACTAGTTCATCTTTATCTGAATTTTGATGTATGCTTTTGCAATGAGTGCCAATTAATTAAATATAAATTGGATTATGATATACAGTATATGAGCATGTTATTTGTATCCAATGAGACAATTTTTGCATCAAATTATGGAATACAGATAGTCCTTGACTTACAACAGTTCATTTGGTGACCGTTCAAAGTTACAATGGCACTGAAAAAAGTGACTTATGACCATTTTATAAGAGCCTTGGTGGTGCAGGCTGTTAAATGCCTAGCACTTAGTTCCAGCTGCCTGCAATTAGTGCAGGTTCGAATCCCACCAGGCTCAAGGTTGACTCAGCCTTCCATCCTCTCGGGGTAGGTAAATTGAGGACCCAAGATTGTTGGGGGCAATAAGCTGACTTTGTAAAAATGCCGCTTAGTAATAAGCAGGCATATACAATGGAATGAAGGCTATTGCTGAGCACATTGGGTTGCACTCCAAAAATTGTAAGCCGCCCTGAGTCTTCGGAGAAGGGCAGCATATAAATATGAATTAAAAAAAATTCCACAGTTATAACCTTTGCAGCATTCAGATGCTTGGAAACTGGTTCATATTTATGACCTTTGCAGTGTTTCAAGGCCCTTTTTGTAACCTTCTGACAAGCAAAGTCAATGGGGAAGCCAGATTCGCTTAACAACCAGGTTACTAATCAACTGCAGTGATTCACTTAACAACTGAGTCAAGAAAAGTTGCAAAACAGGGCAAAACTCACAACACATGTCTTACTTAACAACAGAAATCTTGGGCTCAATTGTGTTCATAAGTTGGAGATTACGTATATTATAATCTAATTAAAAGATTTTGTAAATTGTATTTTCATGCTTACAATAAAAACTGTCTTTGGAGAAATAATTATAACAGAGTTTATCCTCAGGTACAAAGAACTACAATTGTAACCTTTGACAACTTTTGTTAATGACAGTGGAGACCAAAAACTGGTCCTGATTAAATAGACTTGCATCTTAAAGATGGGGAAAATGGCTTCAGGGTTAGATAGAAATGTTGTGAATTCTACATTAGTTATTTTAAGAAACTGAAACTGATGGGAAAAGCCTTAGAAATAAACTAAAGTAAAAAATTGTGTAAATTTCAAATGTTCATCTATTTTTTGAGAAATCCTAATTAAATTTCTGACTGAACATAAAAAATATAAAAAATAGTTTGACAGAATATAAAATATCCATCCATCCACCCACCCACCCATCCATCCATCCATCCATCCATCCATCCAGAGAGTAGCAGAATTAAAGTTCATAATATAATAACAATCATTGACATCTTATACAATTATGACAAAACACAAAAATATGCTTTCAATGTGTGTGTGTTATCATGCTGATTTTTCTTCTCCATTGCCCAATTTAGTGTGTGTGTGTGACTGAACTCAATACACACTGAGGTACTAGCTAGATGGTAGCTGGAAAGCCATCAGTCTGTCTCCCTTCATGCAACAAGGTATTTATCAAGGGTTACTCCCCAAGCACAAGCAGATCTCTTTCATCTTTGGCCGTAGCCTCAGAAGGTAGATTTTCATCATCGCCCTACTTTCAATAAACCAGAACATTTTTTCCCACTTCTCCTTTATTTTCTGACATCTGTTGAATTATTTTTGTTCATGTGGATCAGGAAACAATAAGTCTAACTTTCCTTTTGACTTCATGCTGAAAACATCAATTTTTAATGCTATAGTAATAGTTCTGTCCTATTGATATGTCAAAACTGTCATCCAACCTTTCTGTGAGAATTGGAATTAAACTGAGCATCAGGTAGAGCCTCATCTGCAATCTCAGTTCTCCTGGGGAATTCAGAACTATGTATATATTGGAAACAATCACTGGCTAGAACAGGAAACCATAGGTGAGATCAGGGCTGTCAAACTTGCAGCCCGTGGGCCTGATGTGTCATGCGGATATGGCCCACACCCTGTTTAGTGAAGGGCAAAAAAGTCATGATACGGCACGTAATGCCACCATGATGACATGAGTTTGACATCTCTGGGTTAGATGCAGAGGTGGGCTGCTGGAGGTTTGGGAGAGTCCCTAGCTAAGATTCTGTGCAGTTTGGAGAACCCCCAAATCCCATTCCTGGCTGGCCCTGCCCACCACACCCCACTGCTCCCAGGAGTCCCCATGTGGCCCATTTTGGATGCAGGTAAGTGCAGGGCGTGCAGAGAGGCTTGGAGGGATGGGTGAAAAACAGGCCTCCTGAAAGTTGGGAAGGCTGGAAATGGGCCTGTTTCCCATCTCCCATTTCTGGAAGGCCTCCAGAGCCCGGGGAAGCCATTATCACCCTCCCAGAGGCTCAAGGAAAGCCTCAGGAACCCAGGGAGGGCAAAAACGCCCCTTCCCTGTCATGGTGCAGGAGGCTGACGAGGCCATGCCCACCATGGCCACGCCCACCATGGCCACACTCACCCAGCAACCAGGCAGAGAACCCTTTGCTAAAATTTTTGAAGCCCACACCTGGTAAGATGGTACTAAAGGAAAAACAATGGTGTTTCTAATTATGTTATTTTACATTCTTTAAAAAAAAAACCTGGTGTCTTTTTTTTTTTAAAGAGAAGAATCTCTGTGTATCTGAAGTAGGAGGATACACCAGCTGTTGCTGCATCAAGACCTTATGCAACTCTCCCTGTATGTTTTTTTATCCTATCTTTATAATTTTTTAATAAATAACTCAAGGTGGTGAAGATACCTAATACTCCTTCCACTCATATTTTGCCCATAACAAGAACCCTGTGAGGTGGGTTGGGCTGAGAAAGTGACTGACTTAAAGTCACCCAGCCGGCTTTAATGTGTAAGACAGGACTTCCCACTTTGTCATGACTGAATTCTGCTACCATGTGATGCCAGCTCACGATCACTTAGGTGAGCAATAGCCAGGAAAGTACAATACATTAAGCAATATATATAAGATGGCATAAGATCTTTATGTTTAAAATTTCAAATGTGTCTTCTGGGACCATAGCTGAAAGTGAAAGCATTGTATCTTTTTGTTAAATGGATATAATGTAGCACGTAGGCTTATTTCATGAAGTATGACAACATTTATCAGGATGAGGGCTATATTTCCCTGTTGTGTTACATGCTTTGGCTATAGTCACAAAAAGTAGGTGAGAACAGAACAAAGAAGGTGTTAGAGGTTGGACAAAAAATTAAATGTAGTTTTAATTAAACTCAATTCATTTAAATACTTTTAAGATCATTGTTTTATCTGCAATATTCTTTTTTGTTATATTCATGGCTTAGGACTGGAGTATTTGCAGGAGACCCTGCTGCCAGTAACGGCTTTCCAACGTCCTGTGTGCTCCCATAGGCAGGGCCTCCTTGGGGTGCCATCGGTCAGACAGTGTCAGCTGGCGACCCCTAGGGGTAGGGCCTTCTCTGTGGGAGCTCCTACCCTATGGAATCAGCTGCCCCTGGAGCTTCGGGTAGCCCCTGACCTTCAATTCTTCCATCGTGGCCTGAAAACATGGCTTTTCCAACTTGCTGACCTGGGCTGATGGAGGGGATGGTTTTAGTGAATTGGTTTTTATTAATTTTAATTGATTATTGGGTTTCGTATTTAATTCCTTTTAATATTTGTATTGTATTTTTATGAGTGTATGCCGCCCCAAGTCCTCCGGGAGATAGGGTGGCATAGAAATCCAATAAATAAATAAATAATAAATATTGTTTTGTTGGCTTTATTTGTTTGTCGCATTCTGCCCATAGTTTCGGTTGACTGAGATGATCAATAAATATTATGACAAAGATAAGCAGCCAGAGCAGTGGTGGGATTAAAATAATTTAACAACCAGTTCAGCCAGGGTCAAGTTGGCTGTCATGAGAGGCATGGCCCATCCCCATTCTCCAGCTCTGCTGCACATGTGGGACGAGCCTCCTGCAACAGCCAACCTGACCCTGGGTGAACCGGTTGTTAAATTATCCCCCACTATCAAAGTGGATCCTGGGGGCTGTGCTGCAATGGAGAAATGGGCAATGGAGTGGCCAGCATGAGGGAAGGAGGAAGAACAGGGAAAAGAAAGAGGTAAAGTGGTGTTCTCCTTCTCTCGTATTGGCCGCTCTATTGCCCATTTCTCCATTGCAGAGCGCAGCACAACCCAGGATCCACTTTGATAGCAGGTTTGTTAATTTAACAACCGGTTTGACTGAACCGGTGCAAACTGGCTGAATCCCACCACTGAGCCAGAGTCTCTGTACTACATGAGTTTCCATGCAGATGCTGCTCCCTTGCAAGACACAGTGACTATTCTATAACTCAGATATGAAGTTGGTTCTGGAATAAGAGAAATAATAAGCACATGACAGTGCAGTGTGTCTTTGACTTATTTTTTGTTGCAATCCTACTTTAGCTTCCCTTAAGATTATTTGACCAGTATTTATTGCTGTCAATACTGTCCTTAGCTATAATATCAAAAGAACTGGCTTCAGTCTGCCTTTTTGGACCTTTTATTTTATTTGCTGCATATGCATAAACTTTCTTCCCTTGATCTTCTCTCTTCACTTGGTCCCAACACTCTCTCCCTACTGTATTGCAAAATGATTTACACAGTTAATAAATAACAGAGGGTAAATTTTATCTCCTGTATCTTCTGCCATCTGGGGACACTAGTATGTTTTCAATGTAGTCCAGATGAAAGATATATCATCTGCACTATCTTTACAATGTCCATTTCTTTTGCTATAGCTTTGTGTTGCTTTTGAAGTTAATTAAGTTTGATCATCTGTTTTTTTAAATAGGGTCTATTAGTTCCTTTTGTTTTATCATGCCAAGAAAATCAATCAGTATTGTGTTGTTTTTACAGCTAGATGAAAAAGCAAGTATTCTCTGTAGAAATGAAAAATACTTCTCCATATAGCATTTATTCTGTTAGTTAGAGAAACATTTGGAAATTCCAAATATTTTCCTCCTTTTTCTTCATACCTAGGGAAGTCCATATTTAATTTTTGCAATTCACTTTCACTATTTGATAATGTTCAGATATATTGTTTAAATTCTTATTTGGATGTTCAGATTCAGGATTTTTCTGCCTGTGCTGATTAATTCCAGTTAGTTCTTGGCTTACAACCTTTATATAACATATCTATCTTGGCATTCATTTAGTGACCATTCAAAGTTACAATGGCACTGAAAAAGGTAATTTATGACCGTTTTTCACATGACCTTTCCAGCATCCTCATATAAACAAAATTGTGATGGTTGGCAACTGGCTCATATTTACAACAGTTGCAATGTCTGGGGATCATGTGATCATCTTTTGCAAACTTCTGACAAGCAAAGTCAATGGGGAACTCATATTCACTTAACAACCTGTTATTAACTTAACTGCAGTCATTCACTTAACAACTGTGGCAAGAAAGTTTGTAAAACTAACTTAACAACTGTCTTGCTCAGCAATGGAAAAGTTTGGCTCTATAGTGGTATTATGTCAAGGTCTACCTGTGCACTCACTGCTCCATTACTCTTAAACGCAATTTCTAAATCAATACACTTACCGTATACACATAATTTAGAGTGGATGGAAAGCAGAGATGACCTGGGTGGCACATGGGTATTTTCTTACTAGAGTTATAAGCAGCAAAGTGATTGAGAATTAGAAAAGTACCCATTATATAAATACTATTTGACCCCCTCTCCAAGAATTAAAATGCTAGTCTTGGTCTAATTTCCCCCCCTTACATATAAACTTGGAGCTTAGAATACATGTAAGAGCTGTGGTGGCGCAGTGGTTAGAATGCAGTACTGCAAGCTACTTCTGCTGACGGCCGGCTGCCAGCACTTCGGCAGTTCGATTCTCACTGACTCAAGGTTGATTCCACCTTCCATCCTTCCAAAGTTGGTAAAATGAGGACCCAGATTGTTGGGGCAATATGCTGACTCTGTAAAATGGTTAGAGAAGGCTGTGAAGCATTATGAAACAGTATTTAAGTCTAAGTGCTATTGCTATTGCTATCTGTATGTGATCATGATTTTTCAGAAGTCTTAACTGTGATCTCTCATCTAAACTGTATGTTTAGGGATACACATACAAGTTATGCTGCATTTGTAAAATTACTATCACAGCCATGGAATTATTTGCCCTTCAATAGTAACTTAAACCTCATTGACTGTAGTGTCATATTCTTTCTCTGGATAAAGATGCTAGAAAACTTTTTTGTCTGGATTCCTTCTTACGTCTTTATGCCTCCCTTTCCTCAGACTAATACGAAGCTGAAATTATCAGAAACAACTGACCATGATCCAGCTAATGATTTTTGCCTTCACTAACCAGCAGCAGCTCTTTCCACACACACCCCAAACCTAGAAACATTGGAGATTGAACTTGGGACATTTGTATACCAATCATTTCTTCTAATATTGTTGAGGTTTCATTAATGGCTAGCATTTCCAAGCAGAAGAATGTAGATAATGCAAACAGGAAACAAATTGATGTAGGAAATGAAAAGTCAGTTTACATTACACAGAAGAAATTATGGGAAGAAAGGGTGCCAGATTTGAATCCAAGAGGAATATAAGTTTAGCAATAGCACTTAGACTTATATACTGCTTCACAATGCTTTACAGCCCCTCTAAGTGGTTTACAGAGTCAGCCTCTTGCCCCCAACAATCTGGGTCCTCATTTTACCCACCTCAGAAGGATGGAAGGCTGAGTCAACCTTGAGCCAAATGAGAATCGAACTGCTGAACTGCTGGCAGCTGGCAGTCAGCAGAAGTAGCCTGCAGTATTCCACTCTAACCACTGCACCACCATGGTTCTATAAGTTTAGGCATCTCCTTAATGTTCAGAAAGTGTCAACTATTTGTAATAGCTACCTTCTTGAATTACAAAAAATGTAGTGATAGCATACACTACCAAGCCTTTGGCAAGATGCATCTAAGTGGTACATCTTAGGTTTCTCCTAACAAATATATAAATTTGTTCAGAAAGATTGCAGATATTTTTTTTCTTGATTGGCCAAATTAAGATAGGCATAAAAAATATGAAGAAGTTACTGTGACAATCCATGCTAATTCCTTTCAAAGATTCAATTTTCTAATTTAGCCCTTGACAGGCAGTTCTATTGTGAGTCATTTCAGCTGCTATACCATGACTTGAAGAATGAGATATTTCTTATGACCGATGTCTGGCAAAATGCTCCAAAACAAGAAGGCTGGAACTAACTCTGAATTTTCCCAATGTTCTTCATCCTTCATCCATCATTTTTTCTTGAACTCAGCAGTCTAAGTAACCTGAATACCCTTCTGCTTAGAGATGGTTCACAGTCTTTTGCAGTCACCTCCACTCTTTGGAACTGCCAAGAAATTCAGTCAATTTCATGCCTCGTGGTCTTTAGGAAAATTGTGAAGACTGCTGTGTTTTGTAAAAGGAAAGTACATTGTAATTGAAAGTGGGATATGTGAACAAGTGCCACTTCTACTTTGTTGGTTTTAATCTTGTTTATTTGTACATTTTTGTATGTATTAACTGTTTCATATTTGTGGTTTGTGGGTCATTATTTTATAAGTTGATATTGTTAGCTGTTCGGCTTTTGGGAATAGTCAGCATAAAAGCAAAAAATAAATAAATCATTGTGGAGAACACCAAAGTATGGGGAGATTTGGGGGTGGGGTAGTTCACTCCCAACCAATAACCTGCCTAGTCTGAATTATGAACTCCCATTTCCAATGTATTGCTAATTTACTGAGTATATGTTTTCTCTCTGTGTATTAAACAAGTGTGTGGATGCAAATGCCTAGCCAGACAAGAACTGCTGGGGTTTGGAAGTTGTTAATTTATATATTTGGCCAAAGTACTTCTACTTCTACTATGTGCATATAAACAGAACTATCATAGCACTGCAAAAGACTGTGAACCATCAACTATGAATGCAAATCTGTTATGTATGCAGGTTTAAAGTTATTGGTTTAGTTTGAACTGTTCTTGTAAAATGTAAGAAATGATTGGTTTAAAAAGTGTGGGAAAACCCTGCACTCTGATTGGCTGGCAACTGCGGCTGCTGGCTATAAGTAGCAGCCGCAGCCCAGCCAAAGTGGGTTCGTTCTGAGCTGTAGTCACTAATAAACAAAGAGCTTGAAGCACTCCGCGTCTGTCTCTTCATGCAAACTTAACAAAATCATTATCCATGTAATAATTATCCATGCATAGAAATACATTTTGCTGTTTTTCATATTACATTGTAAATATACAAAAAAGAAACAGGAACCCTGCATTTTGCAGCCATGCACACATATACTGTAGATATAAACATAGATGATATAAAGGTCTGTCTATTTTGTCCATTTTGTTTTATCAACCTTTATTATCAACCAAACAAAATGCTGACTGTGCAAATTTGATTCAGAAAACTTGCTCAGTGTGTTGGCTTTTGAAATAGATAAGGAATATTTTATATTGTTTGATAAAGAAAAATATGGCAGGAATTTAAATGTATTGAATACTGCTTTCTACAATGAACATGGTATTAACAAATTAAAACTACAGGAACTGCACCATACTCTGCTACTCAATCTCCTCTATGTAATGTCATTGGAGAATTATAGAATTATTTATTATATATTTAGGCAAGATATATCTATACAGGTGATCTAATTAAACTCCTACTTCAAAATTTTAGAAATGAGACCAATTTATATGTCTGTGTAATTGATTTCATCTACTCTAATATTAATTTGATATATATTAATATAAGTTTTGAAATACATGCACTTGCAATCCTGAGAACAGAGGTTTTTTTATCTACCTAATGATCTTATATTTTCAAAAACTGAAGGATATACAAATGTATTAAAGTTTGCATTTCTAAATTTTAGGATTTCAAGATCAGCATACATGAATTGTATCATGTAATCTGTTCAATATGTTACAGTACACTTTCCCCCCTTGTTCTTGCTTTCAGAGAGTAAGGTAGAAAGGACTGTCAAATAGCTTTGTTAGGGTTAGAAAACAAACATCAGAAGCAGAAAAAAGCCAGTGGGCAGATGTTTGGTCAAGCTCTGGTCAATAAGCAAAGACAATGTATTCAGTATTCTCAGCCAAAGTTCAGGAGGGCTGAGTAGCAAAGCATGATCAGATCCAGAAGAGAGCTCTCTAAGGCCCAAAAAGGCCAACAGAAAATGTGTTCCATTTTTGACCGCTTTCAAAATCTTTTAAACTGAAAATTCCTGATTTTGACCTGAATATGACTGGAGAAAAATGACTGCAGAAAATGATGCTCTGAGGAAGGATATCTTTACACTTTCAGTTCAGGGTAATACTTTTCCAAACTGTAGTAGTTGCAGTTCACTAGCCAACTGTATGGCACAATATCCATTGTGTTTATAGAGCAAAAGCATGAACTACCTTGGAACTCTGTAAAGCAGGAAGTTTAAGAGTAATCTATATGAGATGTCAGGCCATATACATTTATTAAAGAAATAAATACTGGAGGGGTTATTATTCTAGACAGCCTAATAACTCCGCCATTTCTATCATGAAATGAAATAGACATGAAAGATGGTACATAACTCTGAGGTGGAAGATCACTGAAATGTTTGGTAGATTCCAACTTACAAAGGAAGAGGAACAGCAAACAGTAGAAAGAAAGAATTATAACCATTTTGAATTGTGGGGCAGAAAATTCTAGGGCTCTGATTAACTGTCAAGATCTTGCATCCCCTATAGAGAAAATTTAATAATGATTGTGTAAAGAGACATGTTGTATTCTTAAGGAAAACTATGCTGTTTGGAGATGGCAGCAGTGATGAAAATAGCTAATGTTTCTTGGTAGTGGAGAAACATTGATGGGATCAGATGACTATTAGCCAATTCTTTGCTTGCAATTCCTCATTACAGTTAGTCAATTCTCTAGGTTGGAGTTTGGCTGTCTTGGGTCAATTTCAATCTTACAATGAGCAATATTTTTCTTTCTTTTTAGCAAGGAATGTGAGGGTGCTATTTAGGGGTAGGTTCATCTAGGTGTGTCATGTAAAGTAGGACACTCAATCTTCTCCCTGTTAGTTTGCAAGATCAGAGGGAAGTACCCAGAAGTAAATTCACATGTCTTTGCAAATGTATACATGGAATTGTTTGGTCTGATTTCTATCTGTAAATTTCAGAAGCAAAGTTCAATCCTTTTGTTTGTGTGCATTTTGCAAATTATTATTGTTATATTTTAAAAGAAACTAACCCTTTTCTGTTCATCAATCTCTGGGGAAATACTGGTTAGGGCATCCCCCCCAGTTTTGCAATTCAAAACTGACTTTCGATCTTTCTACTCATAGCATAAACTTTCCAGGGTGACTGTCAAGTAAAATGGATAGCACTCAATATTTGAAATACATTATGTTCAGAAGCACACAAAAGCTGTGATTCCCTGAAAGACCCTTATAATAATCAGGAAGGGGGGAAACTATTTGGCACTATATTTTTCCCTAGAGACAATTGACTTATCAATGCAGTGTGTCTTGCAGATTCATTCTTGTTAACTCTACAAGAGCTTGAAATTCCCATCCTTCGAACTGAACAGGCATTGGAAATGTAATTTCCACTAAGTTCAACAAAGTACAGTACCTTATACACTAAATTAGTATTTTAATCTTGAGTTTGCAGACTTTGTAGAATCTCCCTATCTCCTTAGATGCAATGGCCAAGCAAGCTCCTGTATTTCATTTCATTTCATTTATTTGGATTTATATGCCACCCCATCTCCCGAAGAACTCGGGGCGGCTCACATAAAAAGTATAACATACAAATAGTAAAAAAGTATTAAACCCAATCCAAATAAACCATAAAATCCCACATTAAAATGCCCAATTAAAAACCCCAATCCCCCTCAATCCAGGCCGGCCTGCAAAAACAGCCAAGTCTTTAGATCGTGGCGGAAGGCATGCAGGTCAGGGGCCAACTGTAACCCCAGGGGCAGCTGGTTCCACAGGGTAGGAGCTCCCACAGAGAAGGCCCTCCCCCTGGGGGCTGCCAACCGACATTGTCTGGCCGACGGCACTCCAAGGAGGCCTTGCCAGTGGGAGCGCACCGGGCGATTGGAGCTCAATGGTGGCAGAAGATGCTCCTGCAAGTACCCCGGACCTAAGCCATATAGGGATTTATAGGTCAACACCAGCACCTTGAATCTTACACGGAGGGCAACCGGCAACCAATGTAGATCGCGCAGGAGGGGTGTAATATGGGAGTATAGGGACACTCCCATCATAACCTGTGTGGCCACATTTTGTACCAGTTGAAGCCTCTATATAGTCCACAAGGGCAGCCCTATATAGAGAGCATTGCAGTAGTCGAGACGGGAAGCGACGAGCGCATGGGTAACCATTCATTGTCTCTAACACAGTCATGGAGAAAATGGGTTTCCAGTTTAAGATTCAGGAAGACATATGGATCTGAAGAATATTCTTCTTTCCTGCAACCTCCAGAATTTTTTTGTCTTCAGCAGGGTTTCACTACTGAAGACATCTTCACCTAGTGTGGGGAAAAAAACATGAGCAGACTGTCTAAAAAATGTTGCCCTAGAATAGATGAAAATAATCCAACATTTTTATTAAGATATGTAACTATCAAGCTTAGTTTGAATGTTAATAAACCTATATCTCAAGGATTGCTAATGTTACTGCTTTAGGTTGTTGAATTAGTGCTGTTTATATTAAAAGCAGATCTGCTTTGTGAGAACATAATTTCTACCTTCTCCCAAGCAACTTATACATCAGAATGCAATAAATATTTTAAACAAGGCTCTTCATAATAAAGTAATCAGGTCATATATTGAATATTTAAATAAGATTCAAATAATGAAAAAGAGGAACAGGATCTGACAATAAAATAAAATGAAATAAAATGAAATTGGCCTTGGTGGTGCAGGCTGTTAAACACCTAGCACTTAGCTCCAGCTGCCTGCAATTAGTGCAGGCTCGAATCCCACCAGGCTCAAGGTTGACTCAGCCTTCCATCCTCCCGGGGTAGGCAAATTGAGGACCTAAGTTTGTTGGGGGCAATAAGCTGACTTTGTAAAAATGCCACTTGGGGGGTGCCCCCAAAAAGCCCTAGTAATAAGCAGGCATATACAAGAGAATGAAGACTATTGCTGAGCACATTGGATTGTGCTCCAAAGATTGTAAGCCGCCCTGAGTCTCCGGAGAAGGGCGGCATATAAATGTGAATTTTAAAAAAAAATTCAAAGACTTTTGTAATTGGGAAGCTAATTCTTTTACCATGGTTTGAGATCAGCAATGCAGGACATTTTTTTTATTTGTGTTTGTCAATACATATTGGATAGAAACTGATCAGTATCCAATTTTTAGGGGTTAAATGGCCCATCTGCTCAAGTGTATCCAAAGATTATCTTGATAATAGAATTGTGTAAATACACTGATACAAGCTCAAACTTATTGGTTTTTTAAAAGAAAGTTGGCTTTGAAATTTGTTTTTCGTCCCCATCCATTTAATAACTACTTTAGGTACAATTTCAAACTATCTTCCTTGGTGTGCAGATATTACACAATAGGACAGGGAAAATTATATCAGTCAAAGATCAATTATCAAGAGAGGGAAAAAGGACAATGCTATACAGAGGTTAGATTTTAATATTTTATTTTATTTATTTATTTTATTTGACTTGAATGCCACCCCACTCCGAAGGGACTCGGGGCGGCTCACAGATAAAACATAGAACAATAAATAATTTAAAAAGATTTTAATGCAGATTTTAATGCCCATTTCTCCTGGTTATAAGTGTTACTATTAATACACTGCAGGCCATTATCACTCTTATTCACCTCTTTTGTCAACCAAGAGATGAAAGCCAGAGGGCAAGAATGAGAAGCTGATCTCTTCTTCTGAATCGGAGTCATAGCATATGATAGAAGTGATGTCCCAGATGTGACAGCAAAACACACACTACCAATTGAGTAGAAGTGCTGCAGATGTGCGCGCCGAAATGCTACACACTGAAGGCAGCATGATAGGAGAGCCTTTCAATTTTGCACTTGAATACCCATGCTATTCTGTTTGTGATCCCTTCAATGTACAAGTCAGCAGTGAAGGACAACAGGCACATAACAACCTTGGGTATATTTAAGAACTCATTTAGGCACCATTCAGGTGTTCTACCACTGTATAAGTACTAAGCAGCCCATGGTGCCAGCCAGGAACAAAGCACATGCTCTCAAGCATAGGAAAATACCTGCTCGGTGGTAGCAGGAGGCATCAAATAGCAAGTGACAGAATGGTCAAATGTATCAGATTATTATCACATGGATGATGACTGAATAATCAGCCTTTCATAATGGTAGAGAAGGTAAATAGATCCTTCACCATTTGATTGCCCTTCATTACCAGGTTGCTAAATTTCAGTTGGTTAAAAAAAAGTGGCCTCCATGGTTTTGTGCAAATCTAGATTTGCACACATGTCACCACTTTTGTGGAAGCTGCATTGGTTGCTGATTGGCTTCTGGATCCAATTCAAGGTGCTGGTTGTCACCATTAAAGCCTTACATGGCTTGGGGCCAGGTTATTTGAAGGACCATCTTTTCCTAAATACTTCTACCCAACCCACTAGAGAAGGAAGGCAGGGTAGGTTACAGATCCCTTCTATTGTGGGACAAGGAGAAGGGCCTTCTCCATGATGGTTCCTTCCCCATGGAACCTTATCCCCATGGACATAAGGTTGTTCACCTTTTGGTTGTCTTTCAAAAGACCTGAAGACGTATGTTTTGCCAGAAGGTCTGGGGAGCCCAGGGTGATACAGAGTCCATGAAGTGGTTTATTTGATTGTTTTCCCCAGGAATAGAGTGTGGGATAAGGGTTTATTGGGTTTTGTATTTGGGTTTTACTTCTGTAAGCTGCCCAGAGTCACCATGAATGAGTTGGGCAGCCATATAAATTTTCTTAATGCGTAAATAATAAACAAATTGTAATGAAGACTAGGAACTTTAAATAAGGATTCGTTAAGCATTCATTTATAAATAGCTCTTAAGCATTGTGGTCAAATGGAATTCCTAGATTGAAAGAGTATAATTCAGTATGCCATTTTCTGGGGAGCATTTGCCATCCTCCTATTGTTTGTTAGGAGCTTCTCGAAACTGTGGAAAACAGCTTGTTTTTTTATTTCATGCAGCAAGAGATTGCTTTATGTGCTAATTGTACAATCTAAGCTCCTCAAAATGGAAAAAAATGGATTGCTGCAAAGAGCAGTGAAACTTGATGTGCCAATTTGGGAGTCCTGGGAGTGGATTATAGCTGATATCACCAGTGTATCTATGAAACATTTGGATAATTGGCATGATTATAACAATACTAATGAGGAAACAATGCTGATAAGTGAAAATATTTTTACACTGAAGAAGCATGGTAGTCCCAAGGCGGATACAGATAGGAGACAATTTTTGACCCTTGGAAAATGAATAGAAGATGGATACGATGTCAACTGAAAGCTGATATTGCTATACTGCAAAATTTCCACTCCTGCTCCCAAACTACTGCGCTGTCTCTTCAGCTGACAGATATTAGAGAACATACTGTACTTTTTTCCAGACTGGTGCTTTGGTTGTGTCAAGCAGATTGCAGGAGCAGCAAGTTAAGAAAAGGCACAAGAGAGAAATAATACTGACTAGTAAATAAAAAGGTGAGAAATGCAAAAAAAATAAAGTGAAAAAACATTTAAAATTTTTTTAAAAATAAAGTATTGTGTTGGAGTGTATAATCTCATTACTTTTTTCCAACAATTTATATATTCTTTTTCCTAATTTACTTGTGTTTTGCTTGGTTGACTCTTAACCTAAAATGACTATCCATCTATAAGAGATAGGATATATTTCAGTAGACCAATCAGATTTGTAAAACTAAGTTAACCAAACAACCAATCAAAGTATTTGAAGGAAGCAGTAGAATCTTATATCTGGTTATCCTTTTTTATTCTTTTAATCCCTATAATTTTTCTTGTGTTTTCCTGCTAAGATAGAATCATGGCAGTGTTTGTTTATACAGTGGATAACATATATTTAGCAATATGTGGTGTATTGAATTTAGCATTGATTGGAAAAAGGAGTTTCCTGGGATTCTTCTGTCCTTCTCGGAGAACAATAATACATTTCTTCTGTAGCTTTCTGACTGATATAACATCTAAGACTTCACTAAGAGCTTGTAAGAAGATTAATGTTAATAAATCGGACATCTCCGTATAATGTGGTTTTGATGAATTGAGTAAGTCCAGTATTCTGTAGGGTGCTGAGGTATCTTGTGATAGCACTGAAAATCCTATTATCTTAATAGCTATCCCATCCATTCATTCCATCTATGCTTTTTGAATACCATACTGTATTAGAAATACAATGGAATGCTCATAGAAAAAAATGTTATTTTCTTGAACTAGATCAAGAAACTAGATCACACTTTTCGTTTAATTCTTTTTATAATTAGTTTATTTTTTTAAAAAAGGAACACATAATCTAAGTCTTAAAATGATCTTTCAGCAGGAAAGAGAAAACTGGAAGTTGGAAAGGATAGAGGTTAACATTAAGAAACAGTAGAGTTTTTATTTATTTTTATTTATTTTTTATTTTATTCATATTTATATCCCGCCTTTCTCCGGAGACTCAGGGCGGCTTACAGTTTTTGGGATACAACCCAATGCACTCAGCAATAGCCTTCATTCCATTGTTTATGCCTGCTTATTACTAAGCGGCATTTTTACAAAGTCAGCTTATTGCCCCCAACAATCTTGGGTCCTCAGTTTACCTACCCTGAGAGGATGGAAGGCTGAGTCAACCTTGAGCCTGGTGGGATTCGAGCCTGCAATAATTACAGGCAGCTGGAGCTAAGTGCTAGGCTATTAACAGCTTGCACCACCAAGGCCCTTGGTGTGTTTTTGGTGTGTTTTTATTTCTATCTGTCCATCTGTCCAACCACCCTTGGATAATAACCCCAAAAGCTTTAACCTTAGACTGTTTACTATTGACCTCACCCCTTTCCTACGAGGTCTGTAGGGGGCGTACATAAGCACACCAAAGTGCCTACCGTCCCTGTCCTATTGTTCCTTTTATTTTTCTTATTTGTATCCATGTATTTATAACTATGCTTATACTTATACCTATTATCTTTGTAATCAAATAAATAAAATAAAAAATAAATAAATACAATTTTCAGAGATACCAAAATGACATAAAAGACTATGCATGTTTCCCCATTCCCAAACATTTAGTTTCTAGGGACTTTCCATGTTTCTGACATGATGTTTCAATGACAGTGGTGGCTGTAGCCAATCCACCTTGTTTCAGAGGTTTTCTTTCAAGCATCACCAATCTTTGAAAAAAGTTTTGATGTAGCAATCCAACATCAGTTAATTGTATGTGCACATGTATTATTTTGCCTCAATGTTGCATATCGATGCTATTACATTGAAGCACTTTTGGGGATGTTGGAAAACTAAGTGAATGATACTAAAGTAGTATGGGGCAGAGCTGAGCCTCTCAGACAGCCTATTCTGGCTCCCTTGAATTTGCTTACTATCTTCAGGTCTGATGGATGTTATTAATGTGGAAGGCAGATATAATAGCAAAGGTGGTGATTTTTGGCATATAGAAATAGAAGGGAGCACCATCTTGTCTTCTGTCTCAACTAGTAACCTTGATTGGCCCTATATGTTTGTTCAGATAGATGTATTCAATGAATACAGGAAGAACAAGTAAGGATGACCTTTCCATGACATCAAGAGATGCTTACGGTTAATAGATGTTGGTCAGGAATGCATGAATAATTTATAATCATGTGCTCAGAAAGCTCTGTGGACTTATCTGCAAAAATGTGCGCATGTTGGGTTTTCTCATAGTTGGGTGACTTTGTGGTAACTGGGTGATTAATTGCTTTTCTTCAAAGTGGCCTGCTGAATGGGATGTTTCTGGAATTTTTGGCCTCCTTCTATACTTTCCATTCTTAAATACACTCTCTAGATGAGCCTACCAAGGAGAAATATGCTGGGAATAAGACAGCATAGAAAGAAGTGATAATTTACACAATGTAAATTTAGAAGTGCAAATAAATAAAACAAGGATTTCTTATAGATCAAATACCAGCAGTTGGGACCGTCATAATATCCATAATATCCAAATGCTGTGTGTGATGTGCATGGGTGGGTACATATACACAAATATCCACATCCACATCAACACACACACCACTTTGCACCCAGAAGATGCTGTTGAGAGTTGTGCATCAGCTTTAGTGTACAGGTGCTTTATGTGCTTCAAAACATATGCGGCCTTGAATCATTTTGCAAGTGGTGAAAAATAAATATGCCATTTTTGGTTTTGGGTATCAGGTTAACACTCCTAGATGGAATGACACTTAGCATACACAAAGTCACTGTTTTGGAAAAAATGAACATATTTAGAAAAAAAATAAAAGAAGAACCAGCCTCCTCTGTTGTAAATGAAAAGTAGGCAACAATATACTTCAGTAATCAGTATGTACTTTACATTTTTTTTGCAACATCAGTGCTGTCTTTCTTCATTTTGTTTAGCTTTGCCAGAATGAATTCTGAAGGCTGAAGTCTTTACATGCTATGGAGCAAATAAAATTCTTAGAGGACTTGGTGCTCAGATGGCCTTTGGGGAAATGCTCTAAATTGCTTATTGAAATATGTCTATATCTTTTAAAATATAAAGTGAAAAAAAAACTGGACAGTGACTGGAGTTACATTAGAAAAGAAGTCCATTAAAAAGCCAATTAGAGTCAACCAAAAATCACATTTGGAATGGTATTTGTTAGTTTATTCTTGATCAAATTTACATAGCCATCTAGCTCACAAAACATGATTCTGTGTGGCGTACAACAGTATGTGATCATTATAACTATTTGTAAATAATATTTACCTGATCTCATAATCTTTACTTACTTAATTAAACCTTTGGAGCCACTGTTGTATATAAGCTTTGACAGACTTGAAAAGATAATAATTATGCTTTGCTTGACACTTGTATTGCATTGATCACTAGCAACATTTGTTAATTTTTTTGTTAATTTGTTATTAGCTACATTTTATATGATGTAAATAAAATTTAAAAACCAAGCTTATCTTCAAATGTTCCTAATGAGACAGAAAGATGGAAATATATACAGGATAGTGTTTCCCTGGTAACATAATTTATTTTAGTGTTCAAAACCCAGCTTAAATTTATCATTACATCAATACATACCCTAACCTAAAGACTTGATTTCAGCAGAAAACCACCACAAACCATGAAAGTTAAACATCATATTATTTGTAATCCTAATGGTACTTGTTAAATTTCAATTTGAAACTTTATCTAATCATAACCTTAACATCCAAATAAACTTTATCCTCACTCTAATACTCAGATTCATTTTCAACGAAATAATTTTCAGTGAAATAATACAAATTCCTGATCCTTAGATACTCCACTTAATATCTTGTTCCAGTTTGATTCAATGGCTTCTATGAGGAGGACTGTTTGAATATAATTTTCAAAATAACCATGGGTCTATCAAATGGAGCTGAATTACAACACAACTGGATGGTACCAATTTAAAAGAATCATTTAGTTAAGTGACTATATCAAATACTAAGGTTAATTTCATTGTGTTTTTGTGGATATATAATAAATAAGTACACACATATCTATTAGCTTATATAAATTCAGAGTGATACTTAATTGGTCAAAAAAGTCAAATGAGCTACCAACCTTTGGAAGTCAAAGGTAGCTCCTATTTCTGAAACGTGTTGGATTATTCCCAATTATTGCTTTTTCCCACTCCATCCTTCTGCATGCAATGGAGGTGATGGAAAAGTGCTGGATAGGGTGGAGCCAGCGCAGGAGAAAGCCATTTTAAAAAGACAATTAATACAAAGATTAATACAAATAAAAGGGAAAGGAAGGGTGGCTAAAAAAACGGAACCTAAGAAAGTATCTAAAAAGGGGAACATTTACGAAATTAAGCATGCCAGAAAGGTTCAGAAGGAAAGGGAACAGAAAGGTAAAGAGAGAGAGGGATTTAAACTGGATAGAGAAGGGGAGAGCAGGATAATAGGGAGGAGAAGGGAGCCAGCACAAGCGAGCTATTTTAAGAAGACAATTAACACAAAGATTAATACAGATAAAAGGAAAGGAGGATGGTCAAAAAAATGAAACTTAAGAAGGTAATTAAAAAGAACATTTATGAAACTAGGCATGTTAGAAAGGTCCAGAAGGATAGAGAGCAGAAAGGTAAAGAGAGAGAGAGGGATTCAAACTGGATAGAGAAGGGGATAGCGGGATAAAAGAGAGGAGAAGGAACAAGAAACAAGAACAAAAGATAGAGAGATGGAATTACATAACAAAGAGAGAAACTGTTTGCATAGAGACAATGGCTGACGTATTTAAAAGGGGGGTTCTGCATGAAGAAATGGTAAAGAATCTATTGTAATTATAAAAGTGTAAAACAATAGGGTTACTGACAATTTTTACTGGTAAAAGGTCACATTTTTTCATTTCTTATCCACAAAAGAAAGCTAAATGATGATTAGATGAATTGAATTAATTGAAATGATTTTAGAAAGTGCTTAAAAATGGATTTGTCAATAACCAAGATTAGTTATTTTTATTATTATTTTGGAACCATAAATTAATTTTAGGGGGGATATGTGTTGCAGAACCCAACCGATTAGAGATATATTGTAAGAGAGCTTTTCTCCATTTTCTTTTTCTTTTTTCTCTATCTTTCGTTTTGAAGGGAATGACTATGATTATGTTACTATATTAACCACTGAGGTGTCACTTTCAAAGTAGTAAAAGGGGTGCAAGTCTAGGTTTTTTTTTCATTCTTTTTAGTGTTAACATGGGTATGGATTTAGAATTATGGTGAGAATATGTGATGAAAGGGCAAATCTGACGGACAAAAGAATTCTGTAAATGATAAAAGAGTATTAACAATGTGAAGATAATTAAAGGTTAGACATGGATGAACTTTATCTTTAATATGATGGGCAAATATATTGTTATTTGTAAGATTTATACATGAAGTTTTTAAAATATATATGTATATTTGCAATTAACTCGAAATGAACTGGGGGCTATACAGAATGAGATTAAGATTTGAGATTAGGATTAATTTTTTGACCCTTTGTCCGCTAAAATGGAATAGAAGTGAAGTCAAATGTTTAAAAGGAATATAGATCTACTGTCACATTTGCATGTAAAAGTGATGACTCGGGAACATGCTGTCTACTGAAAAGAGCTGTTTTAAAAAATTGTTAAAAATTGAATAAAATTTGGTTAAAAAAAAAAAAAGAAAAGTGCTGGATAGTGAGTGGTTAATGAGCATATTTTGCTTATCCCTCTTGGCACTGCTTAAATTGGACATTTATCAGGTATCAACAAAAAAAATTGCAAAGTTTTTGTTTTTGGGGGCAATGAAACTCTGAAGCTTTTGTAAATACATGGCTTTGAACAACCTTATTACCTTGGCACTTGATTGCAGAGTCTGTGGGTGATTTCTTGTTATGCCAGTGCTTTTATCTTTAAAATGATCTCTTTTCACATCAGTGGATTACAATGAAAGGGATGAATATATAGGGTACATTTAAAATGAGTCAAATTCTCCAGAACTGCTAGAAAATAGTCATGAGAACTATATCAAGTAATGATATGGCCTATCTCCTGAGACAGCTGTAGTACAGTAATTGTTATTATCTAATCAAAGCAAAAAAATTCCTTCCTATTTATGGTAGCAAATAATTGTTAATGGTAAAGACTTTATAATGACTATTGAACAATTGGTGGTAATCTCTTTCTCTTACATTGAATCCAAGTTTGGGGAACCTAATAATAAGTGCACATATGAATAGCATCGTATCATCAGACAATTAACAATGCAGCTTTTGCCTAATTTTTTCCCCAAAGTTTGAATCTAAAACAAATTTATCAATCTAGGGTAAAAACACCCCCAGTATAGTCAAATAAAAATTGCTTGTTGTAAGAATTTCCTTAGAACTCTCTGGTAAATTAGTCTCATAGTTCTCCACACTAGGTATTGATTTGATAAATTATATGGAAACAACACCTGAGTATTTGTTTACTTGTCTTTTCTACTCTTCCTCTGCTAGTTCAGGGTAATGAATATGATTTCCATCCCACATTCAAATTATTCTTGCAATGATGCTATGAACTAGATCGGGGTTCTCAAATTTGGCTGGCTGGAGAATTCTGGGAGTTGAAGTCCACAAGTCTTAAAGTTGCCAAATTTGGGGACCTTTGAACAAGATGACTCTGAAAGATAGTGACTTGCTTAAAGTCAGTCAGCAGGTTTTGTGTCTTCCTGGTCTTAGTCCAATGGATTTAATCCCCACACATATTAAGCAAGACACTTTTTACTGTTTACTTTCAGAATGCCAACTACTCAGCTAGCAGGCTATCTTTCAGAACACATGAAGCTGTAATCACACCTCATTTCTTCCCAACCCTCCCACTGCCGTTTTCTAGTTCTATTTGCTTTTGAAGTTGACACTCAATGTAGCATGGCTTCTAGAGACTGTGAAGCATCCCTTTTTTATTTTCATTTTTTTTCTTCGAAAACCTCTATACACAAACTCTTGGTGTCCTTGGATATGCTTCATGTCTGTGAGATATGGTCTCAGTTGGCAGCTGGGCTGATTTATTCCCATTCAGCATCAGTTTAACACAATATACATAGAACTCCGTTAGCCAGTGTATGTGCTGGAGCTTTGCAGAACAGGAGGGCAAGCTGATTGATCATAGATGGGAAACCTTCATCTTGCTTCATGCTTCTGACCTCTCCCCTCTGCCTACAGAGTTTAAGGCACCATAACTTCATGGCTATAACTTTTCCTGTTTTAATCAATTGAGCAGTGACTGTGAGCATTCATATCTTCAGATGTCAGATAAAACAGGCTATGAGCCAACTGTGGGAAATTGGTTAGATCCTGTTTCTTATTGTTCAGCTGAACAGCATCTAACCAATACCTCTTGCAATATTCTTTGCATTTTGAAGTTGATAGTGATGAGGACAAGTGCTGGCCGGCCTAAAATTTTTTCTAATGCTTTGGAGAGCAAAAACTGTGGTGGTAAACAAATCCCTTCCCTTCTGGTTAATAATTCTCTCTTGCTGACACTCAGCTATATGAGTTCATAGTAGAAATATTGACTCACTCCTGAAGTCTACAACAAAGCATTCTGAGGTATTTATTGTCTCTGTAATTGTGGATTCTCTCTGCAGTGCTTTTTGTCAGCAGCTTCTGAGCAAGGAAGGCAGTTGCAAAGCAGTGGTAGAAAAGATTTTAGAGTAAGCAAATGTTTGACATTCTCCTTTTATATGAAAATCTCAGTGCCAATTTTTCCAGGACCAATAATCTTGCTCATGCAATATAAGAGTCCCATCAGTTTTGTGTTCCTTAGTTGTTGGTGATAGAGGAAAAAATACCTGGGAAGGGAAGAGGAACTAAGAACAAAAGAAGATCAACAATTAAAAAGTTTTGATCATTCCAACAATTGGAGGTGATGAAATGTGTAAAAAGCCTCAATATCTTTTTTCCCCTATCTCAGCAATATAAAAGCAATTTTATTAAAAAGAGAGAGTAAAATTGCTTTGCATGGCATAGTTCATTGAGTTGGCTTTTAATGTTTAGATTCTTTTTGCTGCCTGAAGAACCCTTTCCATTCACATTCACTTCCTTTGTCTTTATTCATCTCCAGGAACCAGCAAATCTATTTAGAGAGAATTTTTAGCAACCCAACTGAGGAGTTCTTTCTGTACTAAACAGTTTTAACGACAATGGAGTCTGCAGAAGGCTTTGTCTTTATCTTGTAGGACTGTCTTTTATTTCTCCTTTCTTTGTGTGGATAGTATTCCTTGTCTGGAAAAAAGAGAGAGAGAAAAAACAATGTCTATAGAAACATTATTCTTACGTGGTTAAAAGATTGTGATATTTTAGATGATTTCTGGATATCCTGCAATCAAGCATGACGTGTTCTCAGCCTCTGAGAATGAGGCACGATTGAACGGAAGAAAAAAAATTGCATTATGTACTGTTTATTATTCATTGTCTGGCCATTTTAACTTTTGCAGACAATTTTAAATTGCTGTCTTTGGAGCATAATAGAGAATTCATTCATTCATTCATTCATTCATTCATTCATTCATTCATTCCATGAGTAGGTGGGACTGACAGAAAATGACTGGCTTGAAGTCATTCATTGAGTTTTATGACTGACAATGGACTGAATTTGGGCCTGGTCCAATAAGTGCATCATAAATACCTAAATGATCCTGCTTTTAGCCCAGTTGAGAACTTCAGGATTTAGCTCATTCTGGGGCCTTTTTGTTTAATAAAGAAGAATGAAAATGATTTATTTTCCATTCCTCCTACTCTTGCTACAGGAGCAACTTGGGAGAAAAAAATATCTGACATTTCATGTATCTACTTGAACAATATTGATTTCTTGTATTTAAAATTACTTCAAAGTACATTATTCATGACAAAATAATCACTAGAGATAATAATGTGTCCATATGTACTGATTAGAGGAGGTATTCAGCCAGTTCTGACAGTTCTGGAGAATCGGCAGCGGAAATTTTGAGTAGTTCGGAGAACTGGCAAATACCACCTCTGACTGGCCCAGCCCCCATCTATTCTCTGCCTCCCAAGTCCCAGCTGATTGGCTGGGTCTTCTTTTGTTGCCCTGCACAGGAGAACGGAGCTGGAAATCAGGTTAGTGGGGTGGGGAGGGAATGGAGATTTTGCAATATCCTTCCTCTGCCACGCCCACCAAGCCACACCCAGCAAGCCAGATCACACCCACCAAGCCACACCCACAGAACCAGTAGTAAAAATTTTTGAATGCTACCACTGGTACTGATACTTCTGTAATATGTTACAGAGCTAAGTGTGGATAATATATGTTACAGAGCTAAGTGTAGATAATGTTGACTTATCCACACTTATCCACACTTAGCTGGGGAAATCAAGCTAAGTGTGGATAAGTCAACATTATCTTTCATGGTGTGATTAAATTCTCCTTGATGAATCAACACAAACGTTTCCTTTTACTCAAACCTGACATTTTGTTGAATTTCAAGTTTATTTTCCAGTGGCGGGCATCTTAAATGTACTTTCTGCTAATCTCCCAGCCCTAAGTAGTGCCAATTTCAAATTCAATGGCTGATCATTAAATAATAGCAGCACAATCTTCAAATTTAATTGTGAAATCAATTAAATAGTCATGTTAAGTTTCACTTTGACTTAATTCATCTATAAAAGTTAAAGCAAGCAAGAAAAAGCATACAACCAGGGCTTTTCAAATTCCTTCAAAACTCTTTAGCAACATAAATCATATAAGATGCTTATATATCTTTTCCCCTATGTTGCACAGTAATTAATGTATTCTTTTCTCTGTGTGTGTTTTCATTTTTTTCTTATGTGGCAGTATTGCAGTTTAGAATGGCAGTATTCTGAGTAGTTGTTAAACTGTCTCTCCCAGAGGGATTTGTTGAGGAATTGTTTAATGTAATGCAATCTTTTTCTCTGCAGTTCATGGCCTGACCTGATCAGTTTTCAATCTTTCTTTTGACAGCTTCTCCCTCCACATCTCATTCTGTTCAATTCTCAGAAAGGTAGCTTGCTGATGGACAAATAGATGAATAGGTCTGAACAACTTAATGTATTTTTTAAAAATCTTTCTTTGAGATTCAAAAGATGAAAGCACACAGAGAAAACCACACACACTCAAATGCACACAGAGCAAAAACAAGTTCCATATTCCCTTATTTTGCTGTAATCTTATTAATAACCTATGTGGTCCTTGTCATATAAAGATTAATTAAGAAAATGGTGCTCCCTGATCATTGAAATATTTCCCAGCTTTTTCTATACTGTATACTGTGCAATTCTAGAAGTTAATGCCACTGAATTCAATAATTCATACTTCTAAAAGAATTATTTATTGGCCAAGTGTAATTAGAATTCGTTTCCGGTGTGTAAGCTCTCAGTGTACATACAACAATAGTGATAGATCATTATCATAGTCATTGTGACAATACATTCATAATAAAACATTAGATGTAACACTTAGTGATAGGCATGGATACTAAATAAGCAATCAGCATAAATCATACTAAGGATACTAAGGTAGCACTATAAATTGTAAGATACAAGCAACAAAGTTATAGTCGTAAGAAGATAAGGAGAAATAGATAATAGGGAAGATGAGAATAATGATGGTAATACTGCCTTTCTAGATAGTTCGACAGTGTTGTGGGAATTAGTTGTTTAGCAGAATGATGCCATGGGGGGGAAAAACTGTCCTTGTGTCTAGTTGTTCTGACATGCAGTGTCTTATAGCATTGTTTTGAGGGTAGAAGTTGAACAGTTTATATCCAGGATGCGAGGGGTCTGAAGATATTTTCACAGCCCACTTTTTGTATACAGGACCTCAATGGAAGGCAGGTTGGTAGTAATTATTTTTTCTGCAGTCCTAATTATCCTCTGAAGTCTGTGTCTGTCTTGTTGGGTTGCAGAACCAAACCAGACAATTACAGATGTGCAGATGATAGACTCAATAATTCCTCTGTAGAACTGGATCAGCAGCTCCTTGGGCAGTTTGAGATTTCTGAGTTGGTGCAGGAAGAACATTCTTCATTGTGCTTTAAGAAAATGCCTAATATTAAACTGACTAATTCTTTCCAATTGAAAAGATAAACAATGTTTCCTGAAAATTGTGGGAGTCGAAATCCGACACCTCAAGGAGGTATTTATTATACTGGGGATATGCACAGAAAAAGCGACAGTGAACATAATTCACGGCTTCTTGTTTGTGCTGCAAAAAAAGAATCTACAGATTTAATTGATTTCACGTTTTCATATTAAATATAAAGTGGGCTGCATTTTGACTTCACAATCATATCTTCCTCCCTAGCTTCAAACGAAAAAGAGAAGATTTTTTTAATGCTGTGTTGCTAAAACATTAATCTGATTAACACAATGGGTGGTTGAATGAATGAATGAAGTGCTGAAGTCAGCAATAAAAATGTGGAACATACGTCAAGAAAAAGCTGGACACATTTATGGGATAACTAAGAGAAATCTACGTTTAATGGCATAATGTGAGTTACTGAAGGCAAGCCTTGATCTGCCAGATGGTTGCCATTACTCAACAGGTCTGGACCCCAAATATTATTTTTCAATGAATTGGAAAATTCAGAATATTTCACATTGTTTTAATAAAGTATTTTCCATTTACCACTCAAACTTGTTTTCAACAGTGATGGTCTCATTCCAAGGTAATAGCCCATTGTATGGCAAATATCAGATCTGCCACAATGAACTATGTTGCACTGCTATGGTATGTTGCATTTGATTGTTTAGCAGCAATCATGGCTGTGGAGTCTGATTTTATGTGTCATTTGTTAAACTACTGGAGACATAACAGATAACAGATAATCAGAGTTGGAAGGGACCTTGTAGGTCATCTAGTCCAACCCCCCGCCCAAGCAGGAGACCCTACACCATTTCTGACAGATGGGAGTCCAATCTCTTCTTGAAAGTCTCAAGTGATGGTGCTCCCACAGCTTCCGAGGGCAAGCTGTTCCATTGGTTGATTGTTCTCACTGTCAGAAAGTTTCTCCTTATTTCCAGGACTTGTCCCGTTACTTGTCTTTATGAGTTGAATTTGCACAATGTCTCACATGTAAAATGTATTGCTAATTACAATGCTGGGACGCAGTGGCTCAGTGGCTAAGACTCTGAGCTTGTCAATCAGAAAGGTCGGCAATTCAGCAGTTCGAATCCCTAGTACTGCATAACAGGGTGAGCTCCCATTACTTGCCCCAGCTTCTGTCAACCCAGCAGTTCAAAAGCATGTAAAAACGCAAGTAGCAAAATAGGGACCACTTTGGTGGGAAGGTAACAGTGTTCCATGTGTCTTTGGTGTTTAGTCATGCCGGCTACATGACCATGGAAACATCTTCGGACAGCCCTGGCTCTTTGGCTTTGTAATGGAGATGAGCATCGCCCCCTAGAGCTGGAAACGACTAGCATGTTTGTGCGAGGGGAACATTTACCTTTACCTAATTACAATGCTATCAGTTTTTAATTGATTATGTGCCAACAAGTGAATGGTGTCTCTTAGCAATCACAAATATTTTTTTTATGACCAGTTCTCAACCCAATCTTTCAAGCCCTTCGGTTGAATACCCTTTGCTGCTCTAATTGAATTCATCCATCACTGCTGTTTGTCTTCTTTTTCTCTTCCTTCCATGTTTCATAGTATTAGAGAGCTAGATCTTTGCATTGTGTGCTTAAAATGGTAATTTGAAGTTGTTTATTTGTACTGCAAGTAAAAACTCTGGCTTGATTTGTTCAATGATCCATTTGTTGGGGAGGAGGTGGTGGCTGTCTGTGGTATTCACAGGAGTTTTCTCCCCTGCCCCCCCAAAAATTCAAAAGCATTAATATTGCTTCTATTCTAACTTCTTTAAAGTCCAACTTTTACTACCACAGATTGTCATACGGAAAACAACTTGCCTGAACAACTTGGATCTTTTAGATATAGACATGCCCCAGCAACTTAATATCTTTTTCAAGGCCTTCATTGCTGCTCCACCAGGTTCTAGTCTGCTGTGTGTTTCTTGACTTTTTCTTAATATTAGTAGTTGATGCTAAAAGGCAGAAGCTGTCCATCATTTCAATATTTAATTGTCAATTTTAAGGCTGGTTGCTGTACCAATATTTTTTTACTCTTAAGAAGACTAATTTAATTTTGGTCCCGTTTTCACTCTGTTTGTTAATTTTAATTATTTAAACTGACAGATCATTTGCATTTTCAAGGGGCCTTGGTGGCTCAGGCTGTTAATTGCCTGCACTTAAGTTCCAGCTGCCTACAACTGCTGTAGGCTCGAATCCCACCAGGCTCAAGGTTGACTCAGCCTTCCATCCTCTCGGGGTAGGTAAATTGAGGACCCAAGATTGTTGGGGGCAATAAGCTGACTTTGTAAAAATGCCGCTTAGTAATAAGCAGGCATATACAATGGAATGAAGGCTATTGCTGAGCACATTGGGTTGTATCCCAAAAATTGTAAGCCGTCCTGAGTCTCCGGAGAAGAGCGGCATATAAATGTAATTAAAAAAAAAAACTATTAGAGCAGTGGATAGAATAGAATCTAACTCTGTGCTCATTTAGGAACCCCTCTACCATTTCAGATAGGTGGTCTTTTCTTGAAAACTTACCTCCAGTGGTGAAGCACCCACAACCTCTGAAGGCAAGCTGCTCCACTAGTTAATTGTTCTCACTGTTAGGAAGTTTCTCCTTAATTCCAGGTTGTTTCCCTCCTTGATTAGTTTCCATCCATTGTTGCTTGTCTTGTCCTCTGGTGCTTTGGAAAATAAGTTCATTGTCTTTTCTTTGTAGTAGCCCCTCAAATACTGGAATGGTGCTATCATGTCACCCCTAGTCTTTCTCTTCTCTCTCTCTCTCTCTCTCTCTTTGACATCAACATAGCATGGGTGACTGATGTTCCTCCTCCAGTTTTAAAACCATGCTCTTCTTCCAATCCATCTTTTCTCAAAATGTTTACCACAGATTGAATAAACACGGGGAATGTATACCAGCTTGCCTCACCTGATTGTCCACCTGCAGCCAACGTGTTTCACTGTGATCTGTCTTTAGTGTGATTTCCTGATCTTTGCATGTGGACAATGAGGAGTTCTGGGATTCCCATTTTTCTAAGCCCGTTTTATAACTTGTCATAATTGACACGGTCAAAGAATTTTCATATTGATGCCTTTTTAGATTTTTTTTTTGATAAGCTTTATGTTTTCCATGTCTGTTCCCAACATGTCTTTGCTGATGCTGTTGTATTACTGCTTTTTATCCTGTTAATCTAACAGCTCCCTTAAGTTCTTTGTTAAGTTCTTTCCTGCCTTTCTTTCCTTTGGCTTGTCTTCTTTTTCTGGCAACTTTCACTATTTGTCCTAGTATCCATTGTCCTTTCTTCTGTTTCTTGTTTTTTTTGCAATGTATTTTCACTTTCTACTTAACAACTTTTTATTTCATTCCACATCCCTTTTTCTCTATGTAAGAATTCAGTACCTCTCAGCAATTCTACTCTCAGCAAGAGATTAGAATGGCCCCCTCATTAATACTATTCCGAAAGGCACTGAAGACCTGGTTCTGCCAGCGGGCCTGGGGAACCCAGAGAGGGATGGAACCCATCAAATGGCCAGTGTGACCCGCTGTCATCGGGGGAGGGGGGGATGGGAGTTGGTTTTTGTTTTGTTTTGTTTTTCTGTTTTCCCAAATTTTGTTCTATTGTACTATACTAATTTATTTGATTCTTTTTGTTAGTTCTTATTGTTTTTATTTTTATTTTTTGTTTTAAATATGATTTAACATTGTGTAAGCCGCCTTGAGTCGCCATGGGCGAATAGGCAGCAGTATAAATCAAATAAACAAACAAACAAACAAACAAACAACCAAATAAATAAATAAATTCTTGTTGTTTTCTTGAAAATGATGGGTAAATGGTAAATATCATATTGTAGAAATTGGTTAACTTTATTTTCCCACTCTGGCTTAATTTTGAATGTACATGGTGGGTTTGTGACCATTCTTTTGCAATTGTAACTGAGCTTTTGCATCTTATAATACCTATAATATAGCCAATTATAGTCATAATTCTGTTTGTTTGAAGACTCCCTGGGTATTGGGGAACCTGATAGGACAATTGTACTTACCAGACTTTGACAGCAATTTTTTTTTCATTCCATTACTATGCATTTGGATCATTGCAATCTGCTATTCATGGTGCTGCCTCTAAAGACTACTTGGAAATTTCAATTAGTCCACAATGCAGCAGCTTGATGATTAGCTAGGAGTATATCTGATCTGGCCCTTATGCTGATTTCCTATTTGTTTCCAGATGCAACTCAACATGTTGATCATCAATTATTAAGTCCTGGGTGGTTTGGCATCAAGGTATCATCAAGATTTCCTCTTCCAACTGAAATCAACCCATTTAATTTGTATGCCCCATGAGAAACTTATGGTGATCTTCCATTCCTACAAGGTTTTTCAATGTTAGCACCTACAGTGTGGGGCAGCTTTTATCTAGAAGTTATATTGGCTCCAACTGTAGTAACGTTTTAATGGAATGTTCCTACTACAGCAATATTTTAGAGTCAGAATTCTAGTGGATACCTTTAGAATGCCAGGAAGTGCAAAGATGATCAATGATGGTAAAAACTTTATTGGTAGCAATTGAATTTTAAAGATGCATTTAAGTTATGTTGAATGCTGTATTTGTACCTAAGGTATCATTTCTTCTATTTTCTTTCTTCAGAATTGTATGGCATGTGAGGCAAGCAAAATGAAAAAAAATTATGTGGATATTTGCTATTTCAAGCAATCAACAAAACTCCTCACAGAAGAAACAAAAAGGATTCTTCAATGGCATTAAATCAGCATAACGTAGGAATTATTTATTTCCTGACTTCATTGATTGAATCCTGACAGTAAGCTAATATGCATTGAACGAGGATAAGTAGACAATACTCATATTTAAGTGTTCAAAAAAAGGAAAGAAAAAAGGAATGGAAAGGATACAGTGATGACTTCTATATATGTACTTTAGTCATGTTTGATTTCCTTGTGTTGAACAGGAAGATCTTAATGGTAGCATCCGCATTCACATCAATGAATTTACAATCCTCTGGATGAAATCCTAACTGCATAGAGCTTCTAGTTGCTGGTGTCTCCCTTGGTCTCACTAGCAACAGGGGTAAGGCGAAAATGGTAAAAACATGTCACTATTTCCTTTTTCTTAATTACTGAAGAGGGTTTTAGTCTGGCATATGTGATGATAATTTTGAAAATATTTTGACAGCAACTTGACTTATGCTATAATAAAGGTCTGCCACATTTCTTCTGTAATGCAAAAGTAAAATGGAATCCACAAACCCATACTATTTCAACCCAAGCAATCTGTTTTCAGATATACTCCATATATATATATATATATATATATATATATATATATATATATATATATATATATATGTAGGTCTTGGTGTATTCGGTCTTGTCCTGTAAGATTGAGAATACCTTGGCAACATTTCGACGAAATCTCATCCGTCATCTTCAGGCTGGTGTCTTCAGCTTCGTTCTCCTGGGAGAAGTGTGTGATAGTGGCTGTTTTTCCCTTTTAAACTCCAGAGTTGGCTGTGTTGTTACTTCTTGATTGGTTGATGGAGTTGATGTATGCAGATTGGATGGCTTTTTCCTGAGACCCTGTGTGGCTGAGGTGGCTGTGTGTCTCTCAGCCTTTTGTGTTGTAACAACCTGGGTAATGGGCTGTGTGATGACCTTCTGAGTTCTATTGTTGTGACATCCTGGGTGTGGTGCTGTAATCTCCTGGGTCGTTGTCTGTGTTGCAACCTCCTGATGTTTTGTGTTGTAATCTCCTGAGTTCTGTGATGTAGTATCCTGGGTGGAAGGCTGTGATGTGACATTCTGGGCCTTGGTTTGGCTCCGAGTTTGAGGTCTGGCTATGTGTTTATAGCGTGTGTCACACAGGGTCTCAGGAAAAAGCCATCCAATCTGCATACATCAACTCCATCAACCAATCAAGAAGTAACAACACAGCCAACTCTGGAGTTTAAAAGGGAAAAACAGCCACGATCACGCACTTCTCCCAGAAGAACGAAGCTGAAGACACCAGCCTGAAGATGACGGATGAGATTTCATCGAAACATTGCCAAGGTATTCTCAATCAACACGGGACAAGATCCGAATACCAAGACCTACATACCCCCGAAAATCTACGAAAACATATATATATGTATATATATATATTGATTTTGAGGGATCCAAACTTATCTCCAATACTGAACACTTCAACAAAAGAATAATTAGGGAAGCCATTGAAATAGAGAAACACCCCCATAACATGAATAAACGGGATGATACTTCCCGCCTACCAGACATCTGGAAACTAGCCCTAATCAACAAACGAGTCCCAGCCACAAAACCAACACGGACCCAAAATAACACATGATGCCACCACCAATCTCCTTCACCAGACTCAAACCCAAGCCCACGCCACAGATGAAAGGCAACCACCATCCAGAAACCAGACCATGGCTGCAACACCAGCTGCTACACCCACCTCCAACCCCCAAACTAAGCAAACTGACACACGCTATAAACACATAGCCAGACCTCAAACTCGGAGCCAAACCAAGGCCCAGAATGCCACATCACAGCCTATTGATTCTAGCCTATTGGTACACTGCCCAGATATATAGCTCTATGAGGGAGATGTGCAATCTCTAAATGTGAAAATAAATAAATAAAAATAAACAAACAAACAAACAAACAAATGAATGAATGAATAAATAAACAACGATCCCTCAAGTTTCCTGAGACAAAAGTTTAGACTTTTTCCATTTCAGTCTCAAGGGGTCTACAAGATTCATTTTAAGCACATCTTCAAATTCCTGAATTCCTCTCCCAAAATAAGCCCTGCCACATGCAATTTGAATTTGATCCTAACTTCACTAGTTGACCTAAGATGGCCTAAATGTGCCCCTCCTATCAGCTATGATTCATGTTTGAAATTCCAGGCTTTATTATCAATAATTCTGAATTGTTAAGAACCATATTACATGGGAAGATAAAAATGAAATTATGGCCATAATAAAATTAGATGCACAACAGCATGATATAGTACCTTGTGGTGGCTGTTTATTAGGTTTCTCTAGCATTTGTGTCACTCATTTATATTTTGAAATTAGCCCTCCTGAGGTAAATGCATAAATATTAAACACCTGCATAAAACTAGGTCATTCAGAATGCTAGTAGAAGGACGGGAAAGGTAGATTTAGGAAAGCAAAGGACTTAGTCTTTTACTGAAGGTATTTTTTCATGTTGCCTCATGTACTCTCTGAACTGGCAGGGTTAGTTAGCTGGCAAATATATTTAATAAACGTTTTTGTGCAGTTTGTTTGAAACTGATAATTTTGGAAACAAATTTGGTGATGTTCTGTAATACCTAAAATAATAGTTAGGACTGCAGAAAAATCAATTGAAACCAGCTTGCCTTTCATTGAGAACCTATATATAGGTAGTCCTTGACTTACAACAGTTTAGTGACCATTCAAAATTATAACGGCATTGAAAAAAGGGACTTGTGACTGTTTTTCACACTTACAACAATTGCGGCATCCCCGCAGTCACGTGATCAAAATTCAGATGCTTCGCAACTGACTCATAGTTATGATGGTGGCTGTGTCCCATGGTCATGTGATCAGCTTTTGTGACCTTCTGACAAGCAAGTAAATGGGGAAGCCAGATTTGCTTAACAACCATGTTATTAGCTCAAGAAATGCAATGATTCACTTAACAACCATAGCAAGAAAAGTTGTAAAAATGGGACAAACTCACTTAACAAATGTCTCGCTTAGCAACATAAATTTTGGGCTCAATTGTGGTCATAACTTGAGGACTACCCATACGGCATGAACCAGAAAGAGGCTGAGTAAATATCTATGGACCCCTCCCATCCTGGACATAAACTGTTTAAACTTCTTCCTTCAAGATGCCGCTATAGAGCAATGCATGCCAAAACAACTAGACACAAAGACAGTTTCTTTCCCTGTGCCATTACTCTGCTAAACACTAACTCCCACAGTGCTATCTTATGCCTAAAGATATTTAGTTTAGTTTAGTTTAGTTTATTTGGACTTATAATTATTTAATCCTGTAGTAGGCTGTATTGCAAACATTCTTGCCATCTTCTCATCTTTCCTATCTTCTCACCTCCTCATCTTTCTCACATCTTATCTTTCCTACTGATTTATCAATTGTTGTTTGTATCTTATGATTTATGATTGTATCTTATGATCTATGATCTATGACTTACTGTATCACTTTGTTGTTGTTTTTATGTACACTGAGAACTTATGAACAGGAGAAAAATTCCTTGTGTATAATATCACACTAGCCCAATAAAGAAATCTGTTCTATTCTATTCTATTCTATTCTATTCTATTCTATTCTACTCTACTCTACTCTACTCTACTCTACTCTACTCTACTCTCTATTCTGTTGCATCCATATCAGTAAGTATCTCCAGAACTTCTATCATTTGATAGGCCCTATTTGAATGCACCCAACACCCCAAAGTTGATCTTTTTTTTGTTTGCACATCATGTTTGTGAGCTAGAAAGTGAGTTTGTAGAAAGCTCCCCCTCCCCAGTTTTTCCTTCCAAGGCTCTTTAACCATCAGCTCTCTCGTATAGTCTTCCCTATCGAAAAATTTGCCTAGAAACTTTGTTTTTTATTTACATTCTTCTTTATGTAAACATATATAGAATTCTAGTCAATTTCATATTTTGGCCAACTTTCTTCATTTGAAAAGGGGATTACTGTCAAATACATGGTATGAAATGATGACAATAGCAATGGGGAGGGGAAACACTCTTCTAAGTTCTTCTATGCAGGCAGAAAGCACAAGTTTAATGTTATGTTTAAGGAACTGGGCTAGAAACCAAGAGATTGTAAACTCTGGACATGAAGTCAGCTGGGTGACCTTGGCCCAATCACTCCCGCTCAGCATCAGGAATAAGGCAATGGAAAATTACTTCCAAATATTTTGCCAAAAAAACTGCAGGGACTATTCCAGGCATTTGCCAGGTCAACAATGACTCAAAAACATAAAACAAATTGGTTATAAACAATGACATAAGACGGTTTCTAATAACACAAAGTTATCTAGTTCTGGAAACTGAAATTGAAAGATTATGGAATAAACTGGTTTTGGTGATCCCAGGGGTTATTGGCACACGAGGTATCATACCCAAAAAATCTCGTAGGGCTCTTAGAAAATCTGTGCACTGAATAAAATTTCCATATGCCAATTACAAAAGGCTACACCACACATGTACTACACCAGTACATTAAAACAATCTAGGTTCTTGGGAAGAACTTGATGCATATTAAGGGCAACACAATAGCTGGCACCTGTGATTTCACACTGTTGTTATACCATCTTGGGAAGGACTTGATTGGCAGACAAAAATGCCAAATCCAGTCTAAGCATTTGGAAGACTGTGTGACCAATCATAATAATACCAGCATAACTGACAGCAAATGCCACCTCTACACAACTGAAGAAACAGCAGACCACTTAGTTGCTGCAAGAAGATCGTATGGACTGATGACAAACAACAGTATGACAAAGTAGCAGCAATGGTGTATTGGAGTATCTTCAGGAAATTCCTTTACCCTGCAAGCAAGAACTGGTGGGACCACAAATCAACAAAGTAAGAGAAAATGAAAAATGTAAATATAACACCCCAAGTTAGTTTTTTATAAGAAAGATAAAAAAAGTCTGGATAGTGGACATGGCAGTAACTGGACATACAGCAGAATAGAAGAGAAAGAATAGAAGAAAATAACAAAATGCAAAGATCTGTAATTAGAAGTAGAACAACTATGACAAAAGAAAGGGCCTTGGTGGTGCAGGCTATTAAACGCCTAGCACTTAGTTCCAGCTGCCTGCAATTACTGCAGGCTCGAATCCCACCAGGCTCAAGGTTGACTCAGCCTTCCATCCTCTCGGGGTAGGTAAATTGAGGACCCAAGATTGTTGGGGTCAATAAGCTGACTTTGTAAAAATGCCGCTTAGTAATAAGCAGGCATATACAATGGAAGGAAGGCTATTGCTGAGTGCATTGGGTTGTATCCCAAAAATTGTAAGCCGCCCTGAGTCTCCAGAGAAGGGCGGCATATAAATATGAAAAAAAAAACAACCTAAAGATGGTACTAGTAGTATATGGATTGGGTGTAATCCCAAAACATCTTGAGCATCATTTGAACATCATTGGCATTAATAAAATCACCATCCATGTCAGAGGTGGTATTCAGCAGGTTCTGACCAGTTCTGGAAAACCGGTAGCGGAAATTTTTGAGTAGTTCAGAGAACCAGCAAATACCACCTCTGACTGGCCCCGCCCCCATCTCTTCTCTGCCTCCTGAGTCCCAGCTGATTGGCTGGGTCTTCTTTTGTTGCCCTGCACAGAACGGAGCTGGAGAGCAGGTTAGTGGGGTGAGGAGGGAATGGAGATTTTACAGTATCCTTCCCCTGCCATGCCCACTAAGCCACGCCCACAGAATCAGTAGTAAATTGTTTTGAATACCATCACTGATCCATCTTTTGCAGAAGATAGTTTTAATTGAAACAGCTTGCATTCTGCAATGATACCTTTTAGCACTATCAAACAACATCTGCCAACTAAGGTTCTTGGAAAAGACTTGATGGGTGAATAAAAATGCCAAATCTATCCTAACAATCTGGCTGACAATGCAAATGAACCAATCATATATGCTTGTAGAAAGATTTTCTTTCCCGATACATGCATTGACTCTGCCTATTTTTCTTCAATTTTTTATATTGCTATTAATAAATGTTAATACTTGAAATGAAAAAAGCCTAAATCGCTTTACCCTATTATACAGGTATGCTAGGGAGTATTCCTCTGTTTCCAAGGAGACATACCAAAGAGTTGTTTATTTATTTACTGGTATTATTTATAATTTTCTAATGTTGCTCGCTTCCAGGGATTGGTTTACTATATTATATATAATAGTTAGGATATAAGAATTATCTCTTTCTTGGATTTTTAAAAAAATATGTCTCTAAATACAAAATGAATGACATGATCAGCCCTAAACATTTAGCTGCCTGGTGCTTAGATGGATATGACTATTTGGCTAATTTAGAATATACAGTAAGGCCACATGACATTTGCTGCATTAAAAACAAAAACACAAACCTGATATTTTGAGATTTCTAAGGATTAATTGAACGATTTAGACCTTGCAAAGTCTTAAGGCACACACATTAATCCTTTAAAAATATCATTATTCACACTGGAAAAATGACTCCAAACTTTTTAATCCTTAGAATTTCAATGATGTGTTCCGGTTATTAGCCACATCTTTTGAAGGAAGAAGCAGAAAAAATCACCCTACCCTACTCTGCCCTATAATATTTGCTGCCTAGTGTTGTGCCTTTAATGTTGGTAATTGTTACCTGAATATTACAACTGTGATGTGGGAAAAGAGATGTGCTATCTGTCTGGGCAATAGTGCTTTGTGTATTTTCACTGATATTATTCTGGCATTTTGGCTCAAGAAACTAAACTAAAAAACACACTGAACAGTTAACGTAAAGGCTTTAGTGACAGGTAGAAATAAGAATATATCTTAAGGGATTACAAAAGGCCAATAAACTTAGAACAGTTCTGACGCATCTCGACATTCATGTCCTTGAAGTTTTCTTTCATTCCACCAGTATAACAAGTGTAGAAAGGTAGCACCCAGCCCTCTCCTAAAAGAATGAAATATTTTGAAAAAATATTAAAAAGAATATTATATTTCCCTGGATGAGAAATGGAGAAACATGCTCTTGGAAAGCAGCCCCCCACCTTTTCTTAATAGCCCACAGCAGATGTCAGCACTTAAGAGATAAAGAGATAGATAGCTCTATTCATAAGCAAATACCTTCACCCAAGATCCAACAAAGGTAGGATTAGCCCTCAGCCACAATAGGAATTGCCCAATGTCTCTTCATTGCATCAGCAGTCCAAACTTCAATCAAATGTAGCTCAGTCAAAACTTAGGATTTGTACTTTGCCCATAGGGGCCAGCTGTGACCCCTACATGGCCCCGTGGGAGTCTGACAACAGCCAATAGAATACATGTTCTTGCACAGGATCAGGAAGCTCAAGTGCAAGACCCAAGAGAAGGTATAAAAAAACCCCACTCTCAACTCCATGTGGTCAGCTGCCCAGAACTATCCATGTGGTTCTCCTTCATCAATAAATGGATTTCCAACCAGCCTCCAGCCTCCATTTTGTCTCCAATGTCTTTCTCCCAGCTTGGAACTGAACTGATCCAGATTTTGAAACCCAGACCTGGTAGAATGTTCTAAATTATGTTTAGAATGTTCTAAATTATGTATTTCTTCTTTTCATTTTTGCAAGTTAAAAAAAAAAGGCAAATTAAGTTTAGGTCTCAATCTGGCTAGTACCCTACAGCACACAAATACAATTCTCTGGCTGCTGGAAGATTATGCCATACTATACAGCAAAACATATGGAAGGCAGTGGGATAGGAAAGTGAATCATGCTTAACATGTGTATATTCTTTGCAAAACAGAAAGGTCTTAGCTGTAAATATATTTCTAATTCTGTAAATAAGTCATATTATGAATAATTCATTAAGCAGCACATTAAGATTTTCTAACTTAGGCATGTATCGATACTTGGTAGCATTTTATCATAAATAATCTTCACATTATACCTAAATTAAGACTTAAGACTTAAAGCATTTTTAATCTTTGTTTTTAAAGTGTATAGCATTTTGAATTATCTTTAATTTACATAATTCAGACAAATAGTTAGAAGCTGCTATTTCCTCCCTATACTTCAGCTTGCTCTATACAGAGAATATTATAATGCAAAATGTTGTAGGTAATTTCAGTGCTATGCTTCAGCCTCATGCATTGAATTGGGCCTAATGAAAAGGCAAGGGCAAAGTAGTAGGTGTTTCAGATCTCTGCACAGAACATTTGGTGATACATAGAGAAACAGTTTTTAGAAATATTGCTAAACAAAAGAAGTAAAAAACAAAAGAAAAACAAGAGCCAATTTGGTCTAGTAGTTAAGACACAAGGCTAGAAACTGAGACCATGAGTTCTAGTCCCACCAGGTGCATGAAAGATAGCTGGGTGACCTTGGGCCACTCACTGTCTCTCTACCAACTCACAGCACAGAATTGTTGTGAGGAAAATAGGAGGAGAAGGAGTATTGGATATGTTTCCCACCTTGAGTTGCTTATAAAAATAATAAAGGTTGGAGATAAACAAACAAACAATATTTTATTATTTATTTATTTATTTATTAATGGGACTTATATGCTGCCCCATCTCCGAAGACTCGGGGCGGCTTACAATAAAAACAGACACAATAAATATTTTAAAAAGAATTAAACCAATGGTCCCAATTAATACAAAACTTAAAAACCAGCAAAATCTAAAAACACCCCACCCATAGGTCACAGCCCGGATTGGTCAAATAACCAGGTCTTCAGGTCATGGTGGAAGGTGCGGAGGTCAGGGGCCAAGCGGAGCCCCAGGGGAAGTTGGTTCCAGAGTTCAGGGACCGCGACAGAGTAGGCACGCGTCGGGGACCGCCAGCCGGCATTGCCCGGCTGATGGGACCCCAAGGAGTCCCTGTCTGTGACTTCGTACAGGGCGGTTAGTATTCGATGTCGGCAGCAGTCTCTCCCTTAAGTAATAAGGACCCATGTCATGTAGGACTTTGTATGTTAAAGTTAAAACCTTGAATCTCTGTTAACACACCTGCTTTTAGATCTCAGATGCTGATGGTTCTGAGGAACTACCTCAATTGGAAGTTGAAAAATTTCTCAAGAGTTGGATTTCATACTTGAATCTAGAGTATCAAGAATATAAATTTCTGTTCTGGGAAAATAATTGGAAGAATAGTTGGACAAAACTCCTGAAATCAGATCTGAGCCCTTGCGTGGCTTCACTACTCCTGACTTACTTTACTATCTGAGCTAATGGAGTCTCATAGAATCTGGGCATATGCAGTTCTCTATACACCAGCTATGAATTTTACCCAAGAAACAGACCATGTGAAATCACAGTGAGAGAAAAGCTCCATCCAGTGGGAGATTTATAGACTGTATGCTAAGTAGTAGGTCGGTTTTTTTGGGGTGTGTGTGTGTAAGTGGGATGAATGGAAAATGGGGTTGTGAGTTACTATCTTGTCTGTTGACATGACTCGTATACCTCCTAATGGGAATTATTAAAGACATTTGTAAGACCCCATTCACCATTTATTTACATTTTCATTAAAAATAGGGATTTTAGATGTTGTTGAAAACATCTTTGCTTGTAAACAGATTGATAAATTCTACTTTTTTGATACAAATAAGGCCAGTATAAATCCTAAACGGAGAAGAGAAGCTTACTAGTTTATACAAACAGGTCCAGTGAATAAAATGTACTTTGATTATAAACTTCATGATCATTACTGATTAAATCTATTACAGAGTTGTCACATCTATTCAAACTTAGTCTAAGTTCACAAAAAACAATGTGCTAACATCCATTTTAGGGTTGAATGAAATGACCTAGTTGATACCACACACAAAAATAATGGCTTGATTTCATAATATCCTAAACCACAAATCAGCCAGTGCTGGTTTAGCTTATTTTTGTATTTTGTGCAAACCCCCCCGCAATTATTAAGTTTCTTGTTCATTCTTTTCTCTGTTTCTACATAAAAATAATAATTTCTAAGACTTACAAGGGAAATTTGTTTTCTAAAACAAATTTGTTTTAAAATTATGGCAGAGAACCTTGATTTCTTGTGTCAAAAACACTTGCTGAGGTAAGAGACATTAAAACATATTTAAAGCATATTTAGGGTTTGGTTGAGGCATATGGAAGTGTCCCTGTTCAGATAACCAGGGGTCTATGATTTGGATTTGAATACTCTGATCCAACAAACTTGAAATTGTAGTACCTTTGAGATTCTAGATATCTTGCTCCACATAAATACCTTACTACCTGAGTATTCTCTTTATATTGACTTCCTATTATGTGGGATAACAGATTTAACCTTGCCTGCAAAGTCATGCTGTTTTGTCATCCAAATTGCCACCATCACTTTTTTCCTATTACTTCTGAAGATGGGCCCTCTTGACTATCTGAAACTCCAGAATGATATAGAATTCAACATTATCATGGTTTTAATCACAAACTGTTTGATACTTTTCAGCTTTAGCTCACCCTAAACTTAGAGGCTGCAAAGAGTAAGTAGAAAGACCACACTAACACGGGTCAGCTGAGTTTTTGTCTTTCTACCTTGATCAAGAGTGATTGAGGAGACCTAGTGAGGCCAATAAGCCATTATAAAACAGGAGGTTAAGCCAATAAGGGAGTTAGAAAATGTGAATTCTTGCCTCCAGTGGAATCATACCAGCTTCCAAGTGGATTACTGCTTTGGAAAACACAACATGAGACATGCAAAGGTGTTAAATAATATTAAATTGAATTTGGCCTGGATCTTTAAACCTATGTCTATTTCACAGTCATTCAATAAATTGCAATGCCAAGTTGTGTCAGATCAAAACAGATTTATTTATAGAACAGAATAATCAATAAATATATTATTCTTAAATATCTACAGAGTCTTTTCTTCTTTCGTTCCTCTTAAACAGTCCTTCAAGGAACTAGAAGTCTCTATGAGGGATTCACAGTTCTTCCTCTCATAACCTCTTCTTAGATATAGATAACCTCTTTAGAAAGTCACTTTCTCTTTAGGTTATAGATCTTCTCTCAGATCCCTTTGCTATACCTTCTCATACACAGACCTCAGTCTGTCAGATCCTAATATCTCCTCAGAGTCTTGGATCTTCTCAGTATCTCCAATCTCTTCAGACAAAAATGAGTCTCCACAGAATCTCCTCAGAGAAAATGACAGTTGACAGCCCCTTTTATACTCAGGGGCGTGTCCTACAGTATCACAGTGGGGTGCTCAATGCCACCCTGTCATTGGTGGGTTTGATCACCCCATCAAACTCCACTAATTTGTAAACCGCATAGTAACTCCAGAAAGTTCTACTTTCTGACAAAAGGTACTTGCAAAAATCTACACTGAACAAGGTTTTAAATCATTGTAATTGCATACTTGTGGAGCACACACCATTTGGGATTTGATTTATCTATTTAAAAAAAACCTAAAGGTAGCACTCTTTGGAATGAAATTGCCTTGGCACTATTGTTGATTTTGGCAGAAGTGACTGTAATGTGTTCCTGCCAAGCTCTAGAGGTTTGAAAAATTACAAACTATTTAAAACTCCTTCACTTTTATTATTTCCAGTTTGACATGGGTGTTTGATCTTGGTCTTCCCAAGAAAATCATAATTTTGGTCTTAGAGTGATTGACTGAAAGCATTTCCCTCCTTACAGAATTCTGCTAAGGCTCAGAGATTTCTCCTGAGGCCCAGCTGTGTGAGAGAAAGAATTGCTTTATCATCAGTACACAGCTGCCCTGCCAAATGCCTGTCACTAGCTTTGAAAAAGTGGAATTCCTTTTCAGTTATATTAGCTATTAGCTGAATTTGCCTAGATATAAAACCACACAAAAGCCACAGCACAACCCTGTTTGACACTTAGATAAGAATGTGAGCCATAAGATGACCAATTCTATTACATTGAATTTGGGAGATAGTAGATTACAACTATGTCCCAAATTATTTCCCAGATTACTACTCCCAGCATCTTAATTAGGAACGTAACCTCTGATCAATAGGTGTTAGGGGACAACTTCCACCAAAGTCTATCCTTGGAACACACTCAAAGGATGATTTTTAAGACAATGAGGGCAACATATACAAGGTGGTATTGTCCATATATTGTATGTCCCTGATGGTGAACCTATTGTGATGCAGGCTATTAAACGCCTAGCAATTAGTTTCAGCTGTCTGCAATTAGTGCAGGCTCGAATCTCACCAGGCTCAAGGTTGACTCAGCCTTCCATCCTCTCGGGGTAGGTAAATTGAGGACCCAAGATTGTTGGGGGCAATAAGCTGACTTTGTAAAAATGCTGCTTAGTAATAAGCAGGCATATACAATGGAAGGAAGGCTATTGCTGAGTGCATTGGGTTGTATCCCAAAAATTGTAAGATGCCATGAGTCTTTGGAGAAGGGCGGCATATAAATATGAATAAAAAAAAAACCATATGGCTCACGCAGCCAGCCAGTGCTGTGCATGCAGCATGCATGCAGCACATTGCATTTTGGGGATGCACTTGCAGCTTTGGGCATGCCATCACTGCTGTATGTATTTTTGTATCAAACATTGTAAGATGATACACTGATTATATCTCTGCCTTCCTTGAATCCTGCTTCTTCATCAGCAGAGAGTTTCTCCTGGTCCATTCAATCCAGTAACGTCAGAGGTGGTATTCAGCAGGTTCTGACCAGTTCTGGAGAACCAGTAGCAGAAATTTTGAGTACTTCAGAGAACTGGCAAATACCACCTCTGACTGGCCCCACCCCCATCTATTCTCTGCCTCCCGAGTCCCAGCTGATTGGCTGGGGCTTCTTTTGTTGCCCTGCACAGGAGAATGGAGCTGGAAATCAGGTTAGTGGGGTGGGGAGGGAATGGGGATTTTGCAGTATCCTTCTCCTGCCATGCCCACCAAGCCACACCCACCAAGCATGCCACACCCATCAAGCCACACCCACAGAACCGGTAGTAAATTTTTTTGAATCCTACTACTCAGTAACTTGTAGTACAAGAAATGGGTATCTAGTTGCTAGGCATGCTTAATAGGCTAATTAGGTGATATCATGAGCTGGAGTGTGGAGTCCCAGTGTTCCATTGGCCAAGCTGTGGAGTAAGCACGGCATGCCTTGTAGTCCCTCCATCGATCCAAGCCAAGGATGCAGTGTGTCTGTGAGAGGAGGCCCCCCATTGCCGCTGCTTCTTCCTGGTATGCCTGCTGCGAGGACCAGCCACTCTGCGGTTATCCAGGCACGGGTCCCATGCCTCTGGCCTTGCACAATGCACAGGGCTGGAAGGGGAAGTGGTGGGCTCAGGGCTCCTCAGCAGCTTTATTTTAAAAGAGGTTGCAGTCAGAAGGCAAGTTGCATCTGTGAGAGGAAGCCTGCCAGCACCACTGTTTCTTGCTGGCATGACCGTTGCGTGGACAGCCGCCCTGCTGACAATTAGTGTCACTGCGTTTTTTTGGTTTGTCTGTTTCAGCTTCTAAGCTCATATTATAGCAAGCAGGTGTCTGCTAGCCAGCACTGTGTTATCTTGTCTCCATAGTAATGAGATAAGAAAGTCTTGTGATGTTTTGATTTACTGCGCATGTACAACTTCTGTTGTACTTTTCCTTTGTTCTTTTTCTATATGCCTTGGTGTTAAGTAAGGTGCCAACATGGAGCTTTGTTAGGTTTTCTTATTTTATAAATAAAAGTGTTTCTTAGATTATTTTCTGGGTCTATTTTTATCAGCATTGACAGCAAAGAAAGACACGGTCTATCACCTCTAATTAACAGGGATGTTTGGAAGTTTTTACTCCCTGGCAAAAGGTTTTTTTCAAGCCTTGACAATTAGCTTCTAGTGTAGGAAAATATTCTTATTTTTCACTGTCTGGATAAAATTTCCCAATTTGGAAAATTTTCTTTCTTAATTATTTATAAAGCTTTTTCTGGCTGCTTAACTGATATCAGGCATGTGGATCTGTAATTTTAAAAAACTAATATGAATCCCTAGCAGATAGGATCAAATTGGGATTTCTAAGATGCACAAGCAGAGCCAGGTGGGCAGACCGGTGAGTCTCTCTTCTCCCCATGCCCACAACCCCAGCTTCTTATAGGAACTCCACCACTATGTATATAAAGGAAAGCATGAAGATTTGCAGAACTCTCAGTATGATTTATAGAGCTGCAAGGATCTTGATCAAAGTAACCTATCTAAATCCCTAAAAGTTAAAAGAAAGGAATGTCAAGGTTAAACAAGCAGCAAGTTTGGGGAAAAAAACCTTAACAATTGGCATTTTTTAAAAAATGTGTTTTTAAATTATTGGGAGACACAAAACCTTATTGATCCATTGCAAATCAGATCTTATATCTCCCACTCTCTTCCCTGGGTAACATGTACCCATACAATCAGGGCTACTGAAACAACTCTGAAGTGTTGTTTTAGTAGTATCAATAGAACAGTATCAACCACTCTACCTGGAACCACAGAATAGTTTAACTTAGTTAACTATTAACTATGCCTCCTACAATATCTGCTATCTGAAAGGGTTGTTCTCCTTAATGATTGAGCAAGATCTGCCCACCTGAATTGACCATATACAGATATGGGAGCAGTAGTAATGGGATGATTATAAAGAATTATAGTGAAGGATTGTTTGAGGCTAGTTCATTGCAAGAGGAACAAGAACTACAGGCAAGTAAATTGTTTTAAAAAGCTAATTTCTATATTTTTGATTTCCATTCACATCACGCTCTTTCACTGTATCATCCTTTAACTAAAAGGCTTAACTTTTTGGCTTAACTAAAAACCAGTATTCAGCAACAAATTCAACTCACTGCAGTCTAGTGAAAAGCTAAAAACTACCCTTATATCATAGATACTATGAAGCTGCACCAGTATTAATAAGAGGGCTAAATCAACATTCTCAGTAGTACAGACTATATTAATACATGCAATGAAAAATGCATAGTACTATATATCACCAAATGTAAAAGAATCTGCATTATTTACCTGCATTCTTTGTGTCAGGTTCGCTGTAAATAGAAGCCAGGATAAACAAGGTAAAAATCACAAAAGCCAGCAAGATGAAAGCTACTTCAAGTTTTGTGAATGGCAGCTCCATGTATTGTCACCTAAACAAAATGCAAACACTTACTTGGTATACATGAAGTTGAGTAGAGCAGTTTACTTAACTTTTTGTTAGAGGATATTACATCCTGGACAAACAGGTTGAGTCACTTATGCAGGAGGAAAGAATACAGTTGTTAAAAAAAAAGGATTGATGTATTCCATTCCATGAATATTTTTGTCTCAGTTACATAAGATATTAAAGGATTAAAATTTGCTGTATGCTTGCATTTCTGTTACAGGTAGAACTCAGTTATAATGCAGTGGAGTTTGTTTTAGAGGGGATGAAAATGTTTTGGAAGTTTCACAATTTGTATGCCTTACAAATATGTTGGATTATGATTCTCTTCTTTCATAAACAGGATGTTTTTACACTAGATCAGTGGTTCTTAACCTGGGCGATATTGCCCCCGAAGGCGATTTTGTTTTCAGGGGCGATGGAATGAAAAGGGGTGACATGGGGGCAAAGGAATGGAAGGGGGCGATATGGGGCGATGAAGTAAGATATATTGGGAGAGAGAGAGAGAGGGAGGGAGATCTATATTGGTAGGTAGGTAGGTAGGTAGGTAGACAAAAAGACAGACAGGTAGGTAGATAGGCAGGAAGGCAGGCAGGCAAACAGACAGACCTTTTGGATGGATGGATGGATGGATGGACGGACGGACAGACAGAAAGAAAGAATACGAGAGCGGCAGCACTTTGGGAAAGCGGTGGCGGAGGCTTTTCCCAACATGCTGCTGCATTTGAGGCGCCAGTTCAGGTGTGGTACAACAGTCCATGGGGTGAGCCTGCAGGGCCAGCACCTCGAACGCCCCCCTGCCGCCTCTTAGTGTCCCCAAGGGAGCTGGCAGAGGGGCGCTAAGAGGTGACAGGGGGGCGTTCGAGGTTCCGGCCAGCCCTGCAGGTTCACCCATTGACTAGCACTCCAGCGCCTCCAATGCGGAAGCAGTGGTACGTTACATGCTGCCGCAGCCGCGTTCAACGCACCGCCCTCCCTGCCACCTCTTAGCGCCCCTCTGCTGGCCCCCTTGGGGACGCTAAGAGCGGCAGGGTGGTTATGTTGGGGGAGGGGGGCGATGACAACTTCCTCAATGGCTCAAGAGGGAGATTCTTTCAAAAAGGTTAAGAACCACTGCACTAGATAATGGTGATTGGAGATATCCTATTTGTACATCATGTTGGGAAAAGCTACTTTGGGAAAAGATGACAGTAAAAATAATGAAAACGTTGCATGCCTTCCAGTCTGTTCAAACTTTAGTTTCCATTATAAAGATTGTGGCTGAATACCTGGTTGAATAAGCCTAACCTTTAAGGGTGTCAGCTTGAAGCCAATCTTTCTTAATGTTAGCCACATTTCTTTATTTTGTCAAAGAAGACAATGCCTGGTTTTCATCCCTAAATCTTCAAGAAGACTTATCAGCCAACTAAATATCAAAGTAATTCCACATATTTTTAACAAGAAGGATGAACTTAAAATGTAGCTGTTCCTCAAGGAAACATTATGTTCCACTATGGAAAACAATTGAAATGAAAGGAATATCTATTATATTTCATTAATTTCATGTAAATATTGATGAAATCATGCCTGTGTTTATTGCAGGTCTAGATGGGTTGTGGGGAAAGAATATTTGCCCACCCCCTCACACCCTAAGCCTGTGGTGATTTCGATTAATCTTTTTGAAAATTGTATGTAAGATAATACACTTATTATTGGCAAAAGATGGCACTGTTTAACTGCTGTCTGACATATGTACCATAAACGTGAACTTCTCATCAGATGAAACAAAGTGCAATTCAGAGGAATGAACTTTGACCTCACAGCAGCAAATAGTTATTGTGCAATCACTGGAATTTTACCAATTAATTGTGTCTGCATATTTTTTTCTTTCAATATTACATTATGCAGCAAAGAAATTTGATCTGTCAGTCATAGACAAACTGTCTATTGTGTTGTATTTGCCTTCCTCTTAAGAAAAAATAGTTGATCTGGATTACAGTTTATATCATCTGATTTCCTCTGATTTAACCACTTGTAAAAGAGCAGTTTGATACTCAGGTTCAAGGTTGACTCAGCCTTCCTTCCTTCCGAGGTCAGCAAAATGAGGACCCAGATTGTTAGGGGCAATATGCTGACTCTGTAAACCACTTAGAGAAGGTTGTAAAGTATATATAAGCCTAAGTGCTATTGCTATCATGGTCAATTGTTGGCTATTTCATATGTATGTATGTATGTATGTATGTATGTATGTATGTATGTATGTATTTCTCCTTAGAAGTACCGTGTTTCCCCAAAAATAAGACACTGTCTTATATTTTTTTTGGCTCCCAAAAACACACTAGGTCTTATTTTGGGGTAGGTCTATATATATATATATATATATATATATATATATATATATATATATATATAGGTCTGGTGTATTGGTCTTGTCCGTGTAAGAATGAGAATACCTTGGCAACGTTTCGACGAAATCTCAGGAGAACGAAGCTGAAGACACCAGCCTGAAGATGACGGATGAGATTTTCAACGTTGCCAAGGTATTCTCATTCTTACTGGGACAAGACCGAATACACCAAGACCTACATACCTTTACCCGTGAAAATCTACGAAAACATATATATATATATATATATATATATATATATATATATATATATATATATAAATGAAAAAAACACTTACCATATTCATGTAGAACAATGTACATTTATTCATGTACAAAACCACGAACAAATCGCATACCGTGTTTCCCCTAACATAAGACACTGTCTTATATTTTTTTTGGCTCCCAAAAACACACTAGGTCTTATTTTCGGGGTAGGTCTTATTTTCGGGGTAGGTCTTATTTTCGGGGAAACACGGTAGCAGCTAAGGAGTTCAACTTCTTTATTCTGCCTGATAAATACAGATATTAATCAACAGCCTAAATGCCCTATTGATATATTAATTTAAGTCATATGCAAATCAATCTGGTCATACTCAAAGGTGATAATATTTCTTTAGGAATAATATCCTTAGATTGCTATTACTTTATAACACTGCATCTAAAAACAGCCCACCTTCCAGGATATTCTAGAACTCCGTGGAACTATTTAAATTTACAATATCTTTTTTTTTACAAATATCTGAAAACCTTACTTTGATAAATGAGATTAAGAGGCATTTGAGACCATGTTTCTTTTCTTTGCAAAATTAAATCAGAGAAAGGTACTCAGTCTTTCACTTGCATTTTAAAACAATGACATGAAACACAAAAGAAAGTTTCATCCCATTTTATCAGTATGAATGCTCATGGCAGGACAGTTGCCATAGAAAATTAGTATAAAATCTATGGGCTCATTTGAACTTATATTACTCTTTCCAGGAAAAACAAGAATTTTTTTTCCTGTAGTGATTCCTTCTTCCATTAGCAACAGTGGTGGGATTCAATTTTTTTTACTACTGGTTCTGGGGGCGTGGCCTGGTGGGCGTGGCAGGGGAAGGATACTGTAAAATCGGGATTTACCGGTTCTCCGAACTACTCAGAATTTCTGCTACTGTTTCTCCAGAACCGGTCAGAAGCTGCTGAATACCACCTCTGACTAGCAACCAGAAAAAGCTCTCAAATTAGTTTTTTTTAATTATTACTAGTGGATGCACACATTCTATTTATTGTTCCCAGGTTTATATTAATGCAGAATAGATGCAATCAATGGAAAAATAAACATTGCAATGAAACCTAATCCCTCTTAATGAGTTCGTTTGGATATCTCCCAAGAAACAGTGGCACGGATGGAAGAGAAGTGAATATGTTATTGCAACATTTTTTTTTGCAGAAGGAATAATGCATTTTCAATCAGGGTTTTTTTTTTGTCTGATGTTTTTGGGTACCATTTCCAAAAATCAGAAAAAGATTTAAATAAATCAGAACAAAGGAAGAGAAATAAGTAGATGATGTTAACACACATGATTTTTTACATTAGTCAAAATCCAGTAGAGTTCAGTTGTATTAAGCCCATTGAAATTAATAATTTTGGAGAACTATAAATCAAAACAAAGCATTAAGATTTGGTTTGAGTAATTAGCATGTAAAATAACTTTTATTCAAGAGAAAAATAATTTATCTAATTAATAAGCTGCAACCAATCATATACATTGCTTAAAACACTGCTGTTTTAAGATGTTTATTTGCATACACATACAGTATACATATGCAAGTCATAGTGAAATTAGATGATTATTAGGTGTTAAATTAAAATGCCTGGGGACCCTGCTGTGGTATTCTTATGTCATTTGAGGCTAAGGTGTCCTACTGAGAAGGAAGAACATGCAATGATACTCCTTAACAGAACAAAGTTTCTTTTTAGCCTGGTTCAGTGGCTAAGACTCTGAGCTTGTCAATCAGAAAGGTCGGCAATTCAGCAGTTCGAATCCCTAGTACTGCATAACAGGGTGAGCTCCCATTACTTGTCCCAGCTTCTGTCAACCCAGCAGTTCGAAAGCATGTAAAAATGCAAGTAGAAAAATAGGGACCACCTTTGGTGGGAAGGTAACAGTGTTCCGTGCGCCTTTGGCATTTAGTCATACCGGCCACATGACCACGTAGACATCTTCAGACAGTGCTGGCTCTTCAGCTTTGTTATAGAGATGAGCAGTGCCCCCTAGAGTTGGGAACAATTAGCACATATGTGTGTGGGGAACCTTTAACTTTATTTCCTATTTTGACTTTCTTACAGGCGATTCTTTGTCAAATTTTTACTAGAAGAATTTTTTAGATATGTTGTCCTCCTGGATGTGGCTCAGTTTAGAGGAACAGTTGGGAGCTGTGGCCAGGGGGGCATTTGCCCAGGTTCACCTGGTGCATCAATTACGCCCCTATCTGGACCGAGATGCCCTACGTACGGTCACTCATGCGCTCGTTACTTCCCATTTCAACTACTGCAATGCTCTTTACATGGGGCTGCCCTTGAGGACCACTCGGAGGCTACAACTTGTCCAGAATGCACCAGCGCGGGTTGTGATGGGAGTGTCCCGATACTCCCATATTACACCCCTCCTGCATGAGCTACCAGTTACCAATTGCCCTCTGGGTGAGATTCAAAGTGTTGGTATTGGCCTATAAAGCCCTACATGGCTTAGGACTGGGGTACTTGCAGGACCAGGGTACCCTGCTACCAGTAACGGCTTCCCAACATCCTGTGTGCTCCCATAGGCAGGGCCTCCTTGGGGTGCCGTTGGCCAGACAGTGTTGGCTGGTGACCCCTAGGGGTAGGGCCTTCTCTGTGGGAGCGCCCACCCTATGGAATCAGCTACCCCTGGAGCTTCGGGTGGCCCCTGAACTCCGATCCTTCCATTGCGGCCTGAAAACTTGGCTGTTCCAACTTGCAGACCTGGACTGATGGAGGGGATGGGGTTTTTAGTAAATTGTTTTTATTAATTTTTAATTGATTATTGAGTTTCATATTTAATTTTTAATATTGTATTGTATTTGTACTGTTTTTATGATTGTACGCCACCCTGAGTCTTTTGGAAGATGGGGCAGCATAGGAATCCAATAAATAAATGAATGAATGAATTTGAGTACCAAATATTGATTTTTCTTAGAATATTTAGAATGATTAAAATAATGATAGAGATGACACTAGACAGAGTTATAATTCTTATTTGTCATTTATTATCAGGGGTGAGATCTGACTGGCATAACAACTAGTTTACGGAGCACGTGCATGCGTCTCAAATATGCTCTACATGCGTGTGCATGCTACTGGCTCCGGCATCCATTTATTTTCTCCAGCTGACGAGCAGCACTCAGCTGTGCCACGCAAAGCAGCTGATGAGGAAAATGCAGCCACTAAAGGACAGCCTAGAGTACAGGCAGGTGGGAGGGCCAAATAGCAGACCAAAACTTCGTCCCAGTGAACCGGTTCAGTGTCAGCTGCTCTTCGGAGCTACCGGTTCTATGGAACCGGACCAAACTGGTTGGGTCCCACCCCTGTTTATTATGCTTTGATTTTTAAACATAACTGACACAATTCATGTTTACATTGCAACTGGTTTATTTATTATGTTTTAACCATTTCCTGTATGAGATATATTTAACCTCATGTTTTCATTGTTTTATGACTCATTATCATCTGCCTATATTTTTGACTCATAATTATTTTGCTGATTATTTTGCCCTTTCGTGTTTTGATTCTATCTTCCTCCATATGTTCACAGGAGCAAATTAATATAATAGGAATAAAGAACACTTGATGTGAGAAATGGGGTAGCACAGCATTATATTCTAAACTGATTATTTTTAGAATAAAAGAATTCTAAATATCTGCATCCAACACTCTTTGCTGAAGTATAAAAATACATCCCTGTATTGTGAATTTGTGAGTCCTACAAATAGGAAACGTTTTCTCCTTTCTAATCGTGTCTGACTCTAGGGAGCAGTGTCCATCTCCATTTCTTAGACAAGGGAACCAGCATTGTCCAAACACATTTCCATGGTCATGTAGCCAGCATGACTATATGCAGAGACACACAGAACAGTTATCTCCCCACTGAAGTGGTACCTATTTATCTACTTGCATTTCCATGCTTTTGTTCTGACCCACAGCCTTTTCTGACAAATGAAGCACAATTCAATAAGAACAGAAACTTTGTAATGCTTTTACAAAATAATTAGCTGTGATAAGCACAAGCCTTGCCAAACTGTGCGAGACTTGCCAAAAGATAACAGACAAGAAATAATTTGCAAAATAAGAATCTTCAAATACAAACTCAGGATACTGGAATGTCCACAAGGCTGGAGTTTCAAAACGTCTTTGCCTTCTGCAAAGTACGTTTGTTTCACAGCTGGCTTTTATCTTCTTGAAGGAGGGGCCATTACCTTGCAGCCTTACTTCCGAGTTGCCCGTGATGTTGTAGCTGCTCTTTCCTACGAGCAATCCTGCATGCACGCGCACTTGGCACAGGCTCCTCGGGAACCTCCTCATCACTGCTGCATCAGTCCACTCCCTAATGGTCCTGGCCCCTCATCTGAGTCCTCACTCTCTTCAGCCATCCACACCTGCTGCCGGCTAACCACAACAGCTTCTGACCTGCTAGGTGGGCAAAAACTGGGCAAGTAACAGGAGCTCACTCTGTCACACAGCGGTTGGTCTTGAGCCCTGGGCTGTCAGCTTTCCAACTGACAAGCTCAGTGTCTTTAACCACTAATCTCTGAAAATGTTGCATACATTTTGGGAAGAAGAGTGGGGTAAAGGAACTTTCTTTCAATTTATGCACATAGCTTCAGTCATCATGTTAACAAAATAACAGAGTTGGAAGACACCCTATACCATTCCATACAAGTGGTTGTCCAGTTTCTTCTTAAAAGCCTCCATTGTTGGAGCCCTCACAATTTCTGAAGGCAAGCCATTCCACTGGTTTATTTTTCTCACTGTCAGGATGTAGTAGCCATTGAGATCCTATGGATGGCGCTAGATGCTAGCAGCAGACTGCAGCTTTAGCTATGGGGGCCTCTTTTGTTACTGCATGATCTCATCCTCTATCTGTTGGGTTGGAAAGTCCCAAACTTTCCAGACTTATAGGTGATCTCATTTTACTAACATCACCACTAGTATTAAGGATTGGTTGGGTGGTTGTACCAATGTGGTTGAGAGGTTTCACCCATGTGGGATCTATTCTCCAATCCAAATACTGTATCTATGCTACTCTTCCTTGCTTGTAAAAATGGTATAAAAAGAATAAACACTGCCCAGGCAGTGAGACATCTTGGCACTCTGTACAGTGACTGGTCTTTGAAACCCATCATCAGGAAATCTCTCCTTAATTTTAGGTTGCTTCTCTCCTTGATTAATTTCCACCAGTTGCTTCTTGTCCTGCCTTGGGAGCTTTTGAGAATAGGTCAATGCTCTCTTCTTTGTGGCAGCCCCTCTAAAATTGGAACACTGCTATCATGTCGCCTATGTAAACATATTGTTTATATAGAATACACTGCACTCATGTACTCTATGTAAACAAAGAAAAATAGCTGTTAGCTTTAGGTTTAGTTTGTCTCCAACCATAGAAAACTATGTCCTCTTTCTGTGATATTATTTTGATTTTGCTGATTGTATCTATATATAAATGAGGCAGGAGAAGGCCAAAATGTTAATTTATCTGGGTTTTTGAAAGATTTTATTTCTTAGCTGTAGATAAAACAGATTCATTCAAAGATGTTGTGATATTAAAGTCTGGTATCTAGTGGAAAGCTGTGTAATGTTAATAATTTAGGATAATTTAGGATTTAGGCTCAAGTACTGGTAATAGATGGGAAAGGAATCAGGGAAATAGTTATTTTTAAAGGCTTTATTTCATGGTTTGAGTTAAACCATGTTTGACTGCAGGAGAGATTATTTTTCTTTCCCACCATTTTCACTACATTTTGTCATTTCTCATTTTCTCTCATTCTTTTATATTTCCCTGACACAAATAAGAAAAAAATGTTTCAAATTGGATTCAGTTCTCAAAATTAAAAGAGAACTGAATTCTGTTATTAGGTTTGTTATGGCAGGGAGTCGAAATGATTCATATGAACTTCACTTGAATTTTTCACATGTATTTTTCAAGAGAGTGAAGGAAAGTGCTACGGCAGTGATGGCTAACCTTTTGTCGTCGTGTGCCAAAAGTATGCGTGCACATGTGCGTATGTGTGCCTGCACCCATAATGCAAGGCGCATGCATGACAGATACCCCTGCATGCATGACAGATACCGGACAATCAGCTGGCTGGTGGGGGGCATGTGCAGTGGAGCTGTTTCGGGCAATGGCTCGCGTGCCGGGAGAAATAGCTCTGCATGCCACTTCTGGCGTGTGTGCCATAGGTTTGCCATCATGGTGTTTATGGCATCAGAAGACCCAGAATTCTACCTGCTTTTGGCAGATATTTTTCTTGTAGAAGTTCTATTTAAAGTAAGAATTATTTGTGAAATGTTAATTCCTAATCTATGAAAACATCCAGTTTGTCTTTCTATTCTTAAATAGGGTAGTTTGAGTATTTTTAGAAGGTTATTCTAAACTTTATAAAGGGTGGCATGGTGGCCTAGTGGTGAAGATGCTTGCCTCCCACTCAGAAGGTTGAGAGTTCAAATCCTAGGAAGCAGCAGATATTTCTCTCCTAGGGCACAAAAATCTTCTGCAAACTTTGTGTGGCATCAGGAAAGGGCATCCGGCCAATAAATCCTCAGCTCCACCCAGTTGCCCCAGGAATTACAGGGTTGTAAAAAAGGAAGATTTTTTTATTTTAGACTTTGTTTTTAAATCTAGACTTTGTATAATTATGAGGAAAATAGAAAAAGGCAGAAGAGGGTGGTGGAAAAAAGAATACATAACTGAGATTAGAGAAGGAACTTCAGCAGTTCATGTAATTCATGGTCACAGTTTTACTGGATGTGGTATAGGGAGAACTGCAGCCTCCTTGTGAATAAGCCATAATAACAGGGAATGAAGGCAGATTTAGTGCTGAGTGTAAAGGATTGCTCTGACAATGCAGAAGGGAGGAGAAGGAAGAAGGAGATGACAAATTCCAGCAGATGGCAGAAAAGAGAACTACTGTAGTGTCAGAGTTGTAATTGCTGCTGGACTATCCTTACTAGGTCTCTGTAAACAAACTCCCACACCTTTTTATATTTCTTGACCTGGAATCAAACTACTGCCCAGGAAAATGAGGAGAGAAGAAAGTGTGACAGAGCCTACACAAGGAGGGTGCTGCTTACACACCCACCACTGGTACTAGAGACTTTTGTGACAAACTGGGGGAAAAAACCCTCAAACCTGTTGTCCAAACCACTTACCTCTTGGCTAGGCATTTTATTTTGAACACGACCTTGAATTCTTCATTTGAAAGGCTGCAAACAGTCTGCTTTTGTTTTCAGACCCCTTCCCTCAGTGCTCAATTCAAGGACCTGGGAAGAATAAAACATGACGGGGATTCTCTATAACTTTGGAGAATCCAGCCTTTGCTTGCTCTTATACACACAAATCTGCTTCGCAACTCTCTGTTTACAGGCTCAAGAATGGGAAGGATAGGAAGAGAATTTGCAACAATAGAAGGAACACTTAAACATATTGAGTCCAGCTAGCGGAGGAACAGATACAGGAAGAAACTGCCAGACCCCTGCAGTTTAAAGCTATCTACCCAGGGGGCACTTGAGGATACACTAAGTATTGGGACAATCCAGTGGTTGGATTCAATTTTTTTATTGGGAGTGGCTTGGTTATGTGGGCATGGCTTGGTGGGCATGGCTTGGTGGCATGGCAGTGGAAGGATACTGTAAAATCCCCATTCCCTCCCCACCCCACTAACCTGCTTTCCAGCTCCGTTCTCTTGTGCAGGGCAACAAAAGAAGACCCAGCCGATCTGCTGGGACTTGGGTGGCAGAGGTGGGGCAGCACCAGTCAGAGGTGGTATTTGCCGGTTCTCTGAATTACTCCAAATTTCTGCTACTGGTTCTCCAGAACTGGTCAGAACCTTCTGAATACACCCCTGGGACAATCCCAAGAAGAACAACTGAATGGGAACAGGAAAGATTTGAGTTGGTAGATTAGGAGAAAGACAGACTGAGTTGAAGCCCCTGAATTAGATTATTTTTACTCATTTATTTATATAAGATTAAAGAATAGATTTATTCTTTGAAGATATGCATTTGTAACTCTTTTGGTGATAATGTTTTAATCACATACATATCTATGGGTACCCATCTGTCACAAGGAGATGGCTTCAATTGAAATTCTGAATTTCACTTTAATAGAATTTGGACATATGTCTGGAAAAGAATTGTTATACACATTTTTAAAAAATGTATTATCAGCTGGAAAGCATATTTTGTGCCTTTTAATTGTAAATTTCTGTAACCTAACAGCTTTTTGGTGACACCAGATTCACAATACGCAAGGAGGTTTCTTTTTTCCCCTTAAGTGAAAATTTAATTTATTAAGTCAGTTTTGTGAATATGTGTGGGAGATGGGTAATGGATATTTTCTTTTTGTATACTGCTACAGTATAGTGATGAGATGGATTTCACAAGAGTAACAATAATAATACTGTAGTAGGTAACAGAAACTAAAGAAAGACAAAAATGCCTGAATATTTGATGTAACAGTACTTGGAGACAGCAGAATAGAAGAGAAGGAATTGGAAACGATAACAAAATACAAAGACCTGCAAATAGAAATAGAATGACTGTGGCAAAAGAAAGCAAAGGTAATATCAATATTAATAGGTGCCTTCAGTGCAATCCCAAAACAGCTGGGGCCTCACTTGAACCCCATCATGGCCCATTACTGACAAATTCACTATCAGTTAATTGCAAAAGGCAGCTATACCAGGAACACTTTATATCCTGCAACAATATTTTTGACATCATCAAACAATATCTGCCTATCCCAGATTTACCTGTAACCCCTCCCAATTAACACATTAATGGTACATAAGAAATTAGGTACAGAGACTGCTTCCCTCTACCTTATGAAACAACTAATCTGCTGGAATGGACATAGGCTATAATGATACGTAGAACAGAACAGAATAGAATTCTTTTTATTGGCCTAGTGTGATTGGACACGCAAGGAATTTGTCTTGGTGCAAATGCTCTCAGTGTACATAAAAGAAAAGATACATTCATCGAGAGTCAAGAATCATAAGGTACAACACTTAATAATAGTCATAGGGTACAATAAGCAGTCAAATCATACTAGGAAAAAGTCCATAAAAATCATAAGGATAAAAGCGACAAAGTTACAGTCATACAGTCACAAGTGGGAGGGGATGGGCAATAAGGAGTGATGAGAAGATTAATAGTAATAGTAGAGCAGACTTTGCAACAGTTGGACAGTGTTGAGGGAATTATTGTTTAGCAGTGTGATGGCGTTCGGGGAAAAAACTGTCTTTGTGTCTAGTTGTTCTGGTGTGCAGTGCTCTATAGCATCGTTTTGAAGGAAGGAGTTGAAACAGTTTATGTCTGGGATGTGAGGGGTCTGTAAATATTTTCACAGCCCACTTTTTGACTTTTGTGCAGTATACAGGTCCTCAAGTGAAGGCAGGTTGGTAGTAATTGTTTTTTTCTGCAGTTCTAATTATCCTCTGTGAGAAAGAACTTGGGATGCTGGCCTCAGAGGCCACAGAATGGTCAGCTAAGAGACATTACCTACACAATGGTCAATTAAGAGATAACTGGTGGGGAGGAGGCTGTCTAGTTTCTTGGGCTATAAATGAGATGGCAGGAAACATGATATTTTGTTAATGTAGCTTTGCAACAAAGTAGAATTAGCTCATCTGGCCATGTTTCCTTGCTGGTCTGCCTAGTAAAGCTGACATAAATTTTGCAATTTGAAAGTACAAATCTCCCAGCTCCCCTTCTTCTTTACAGCCCAAGCACACAGATTCTTAATTCCCCTATGACACTTTTTAAAAAACTATCCTTTCTGCTGCTAGTCTCTAATAGGAATATGTTAATGTTAAGGCACATAAAACTTGGTAGAGATTATTAATATCAAACCAGATCACTTACATAGATTGTTATTTACTCTCCAATGGAAGATATGAAATATAATATTAAATGTTAGTGCATTTTTAAATATAATAGGATTTTTTCATTATGACGAATTGTGGGTAATAAAATGGGAAAGAAGAGTGTGGTCACCATAAATGGGGAAAAACAGGTAGCTAGAAGAGTGAAGACAGAATTGGAAATGCAATACTAAATACGATAGATAAAAAAAATTGGGTAATAATTTCAGCCTAGGTTTATGAACAAGAAAATGGTCCAAATGATTACATGAGTTAGCCCAAGGACTTTGGACTATGACTAATTTTTTTAATGGAAGAACAAATGCTTAACAGCTCCATTAATCTGGTTAATCCATATGAAGTCTGGGGAATAATGTATCTTGGGGCAAAAAGCAAATAATTGCTACAATAAGTAATATATTTATGACATTGGCACAAGATCATATCCCTATTGCAATGTTAAAGCAGATGAAATAAACATTTATGAGCCTGATCCTCTATGCACTTGGAAATTCAATTATAAATGTAAATTCATAGGAAATGCACATTTGGGTAATACATTATGGACAGAAAGCTTTGAGAAATATTATGATGTTCAGTTCATTATTTAGTACACTTTGATTAGTTTGTGTTCTTGCGGTCTTTTAGAGTTGTTAGTTGGAATTGGTTGAATCCTGAATAGGAAACATTTTGTTGTTTTCTGAATTAAAGTGGAATAGTCTCCAAAGTCACCAGAATTTAATTTGAATAATATTATTTATTTATTTATTTATTTATTTATTTATTTATTTATTTATTTAGACTTGTATGCCACCCTTCTCCCTAAGGACTCTGGTAGTTCTGAAGATTGCAGAATGACAGTTAGTCTGATTGCAAAATAATTACTATTTTGTGAAAGGAAAAGAAGAAGGAAAACATGTTGCAACATCTTTTTGGATTGATTGTTGATCTTTCCCTTCAGAAAGATCTGGAGAAAGTAATCAAGATACTGCACCCACTGCCTTGCAGAAGACTTCACTCCTGTTTTCATCTAAGAACTAAGTGATCATGTGCCAAAGCAAATTCTGAAGAAGCTCTGAGCAATCATCTGACATCAGCAGATAGCCAGAATCTGCAAAGGCTCAGAATGAACAAAGACTTGCAACAAAAGTCAAAGATAATAAAAAAAAGTTTCTTCCAACATATAAATAACAAGAAAAAAAATCAAGGAAACAGTTGGTTCACTAAAGAGAGAAGATGGCAAGGAAGTAACAGGCAACAGAGAGAAAGCAGAACTGCTTAACTCATTCTTTGCATCCATCTTCACACAAAAAGAAACTATAGCTCAGCCCACCAAAAACATAACTGTAAAAAGACCAGAAATAAAAGTTAAAATAAGCAAAAAATACTAAGAGAACACTTGTCTGATCTTGATGAACACAAATCACCGGGGCCTGATGGATTACATCCCAGAGTTTTAAAGGAGCTGTCAGAGGTCATCTCAGAACCACTGCACCATATCTTTCAAAAACCCTGGAGCACCGGGGAACTACCAGAGGACTGAAAAAGAGCTGATGTGGTTCCCGTCTTCAAAAAAGGAAAAAAAACAGACCCAGGAAACTATAGACCAATCAGCCTAACATCAATACCCGGGAAGATACTGGAAAAGATAATAAAAAAACAGATCTGCCAAAATCTAGAAACAAGTAAAGTAATAACTAGCAGTCAGCATGGGTTTGTTAAGAACACATCATGCCAAACCAATCTTATTTCATTCTTCAACATAGTGACTAAATTAGTAGACCAGCAAAACACTGTGGACATAATATATTTAGATTTCAGCAAGGCATTCGACAAAGTAGACCACAACCTACTCCTTAGTAAGCTAGAAAAAAGTGGAATAGATAGTGTTAATTTTGCATGAAGAGTCAGATGCGAAGAGCTTCAGTGAAGAGTTTATTAAGTGACTACAGCTCGAATGGACCTGACTTGGCTGGGCTACAGCTGCTTCTTATAGCCAGCAGCCGTAGTTGCCAGCCAATCAGAGTGCAGGGTTTTCCCGCACTATTTAAACCAATCCTATTTGACATTTTACAAGAACAATTCAAACTAAACCAATGACATTCAAACCTACATACATAACAGATAGCACCACCACTACATGGACTTGCAACTGACTGGCAAACCGTACTCAGTGAGTAGTCCTTAATGGGTCTAAGTCTACATGGAGGGAAGTAAGCAGTGGGGTGCCACAAGGTTCCGTCTTAGGCCCAGTACTCTTCAATATCTTCATTAACGACTTAGATGAGGGAATAGAAGGGGAACTTACCAAATTTGCAGATGATACTAAGCTGGCAAGAATAGCTAACACCCAAGAAGAAAGGCACAAGATCCAGATGGATCTTGACAGACTAGAACACTGGGCCGTATCTAATGAAATTCAATGTAGAGAAAAGTAAAGTCCTACACTTAGGCAAGAAAAACCAAAAGACTGGGTGAAACCAGGCTCAATAGCAGTAACTGTGAGAGGGATCTTGGAGTCTTAGTGGTCAACCAGCTAAATATGAGCCAGCAGTGTGCAGCAGCAGCCAAAAAAGCTAATGCAATCCTAAATTGTATTAACAGAGGGATACAATCAAGATCAAGGGAAGTACTAATACCACTCTATAAAGCCTTAGTAAGACCACACCTAGAATACTGCATCCAGTTTTGCTCACCACATTATAAAAAAGATGTTGAGACTCTTGAAAAAGTACAGAGAAGAGCAACCAGGATGATTAGGGGACTGGAGGCTAAAACATACAATGAACGGTTGCAGGAACTGGGCTTGGCTAATCTAGTAAAGAGAAGGACCCGGGGAGACATGATAGTGGTCTTCCAATATTTGAGGGCTGCCACAGGAGGAAGGGTCAAGCTATTTTCTAAAGCACCTGTAGGCCAGACAAGGAATAATGGATGGAAACTGAACAAGGAAAGATTTAACCTGGAAATAAGGAGAAACTTTCTGACAGTGAGAACAATCAACCCATGGAACAGAAGTTGCCCTCGGAAGTTGTGGGAGCGCCATCACTTGAGACTTTCAAGAAGAGATTGGACTGCCATTTGTCAGAAATGGTGTAGGGTCTCCCGCGGGGGTTGGACTAGATGACCTACAAGGTCCCTTCCAACTCTGATTATCTGTTATCTGTTAAAGTAGCCAAAGAATAGTGACAGAAATCTCTCTCTCTTGGGCTTACTGGCAAAAACCAGGTAATTAGACAAAGCATCATAGAAAACATAGACTGAGACAAACCTGGAGCCAAGAAAAGCCTCATTCATTATTTCATTCATTATTTCATTTTATTAAATTTATTATGGCTACCCATTTTGGAAGACACTTTAGTTAGACGTTGATGCTAGACAATCAGCCATTTAGTCTGTGAGAAATTATCAGATGCAGATGAACCCTAAAATTTTAATAGGATGTTAATGTCCTGAATAGTTAGAAAAAAAGTATTGTCTCATATTAGCTACTGGAAGGTTTATTTACAAATGTGTTCATCATCTGTTATTTGAGCATATTAGACTCAGATTCTGATGGCACTCTCCCCCATCATCTTCATTCACTACCCTGAAACCCTTTACATACAGTGACTGAAAAAATTCAAGACTTTGTAAGAATGTAGTCTAAATCATATGTAAGATACTTTCTCTCTTTCTTCATCTCACCACCTAAAATACTTCCAGATATTACCCACAGTTTAAAAATGGTCTCTATGACCTTCGTTATAATATCTTCTTATTCAATATCTATGTCTTCAGTAATTTACCAGATTCATCCATCCTTAGGGATATTTAATTCTTTACAAATCACTCCCTGTTTCACTCTATAAATGTTTCACTCTATAAAGCCTTAGTAAGACCACACCTAGAGTACTGCATCCAGTTTTGGTCACTATAAAAAACGATGTTAACTCTAGAAAAAGTGCAGAGGACAGCAACCAGGATACGGGAGACTAAAACAAGTGAAGAGAAGGACCTAGGAAGACATAATAGCAGTGTTCCAATATTTGAGGGGCTGCCACAGAGAAGAGGGGGTCAAGCTATTTTCTAAAGCACCCAAAGGCCAGACAAGGAATAGTGGATGGAAACTCATCAAGGAGAGATTCAACCTGGAAATAAGGAGAAACTTTCTGACAGTGGGAACGATCAACCAATGGAACAGAAGTTGCCCTCAGAAGTTGTGGGAGTGCCATCACTTGAGACTTTCAAGAAGAGATTGGACTGCCATTTGTCAGAAATGGTGTAGGGTCTCCCACTTGGGCGGGGGGTTGGACTAGATGACCTACAAGATCCCTTTCAGTTCTGATTATCTGTGATCTGTGATCTGTTATCACTCAAACTCTGGCACTTATTCTTCTGAAATTTAGTATGTCTTTATCTTTGGGACAACTCAAAATGTCTGCTCTTCTTACAGAAACTGCTCCCTAAATAATACAATAATTTGTTTGGTGACATCTGCAACTTCTTAATCAAATTGATATTAAACTAGCTATTATTAGTTTACAGTAACAAAGCCACTTTGTCCAGACATATGTTTTGGGCTTTGTAACCATTAAAATACACTAATATATACACATCATTATTTTATTTTATTCAATTTCTATAGCTGCCTACACCAAGCAAGTGACATGTAAACAATTACATAACAATTAAAAACAATTACAATATAATATAAATTAAACATATAAGGTAGCTGAGAAAAAAAATGTCATCATAGCTGTCAGCATATCCAGGAAAGAGGAAACATGGCCCTTTGCACTCATGCTCAGATTGGGGCACAAAGTCAGATTTTCAAGGAAAATGAAAGGCCAGTATGGTCAGCATCATCCTCTGAGGGGAGAATGTTCCAGAAAGCATAGCTATAGTAGAGAAGGCAAATTTCTTTGGCTGATGGGACCTGTAATGTGTCCAATCTGCCAGACCAAATTCTATGGGTAGAAACCACTTGGAGAAGATGGTCTTTTAAATAACCCAGCCCCATGCCATGAAGGGCTTTAAAGGTGACAACCAGATCTTTAATTGCCCATGGAAACATATAAGCAACCAATGCAGCTCATGCAGTAGAGGAGTAACAAGTATCAAATATCAAAAGAGCTTTGGTGGCTCAGGCTGTTAAATGCCTGCTCTTAAGATCCAGCTGTCTACAATTACTGTAGGCTCGAATCCCACCAGGCTCAAGGTTGACTCAGCCTTCCATCCTCTCGGGTAGGTAAATTGAGGACCCAAGATTGTTGTGGGCAATTAGCTGACCTTGTAAAAATGCCACTTAGTAATAAGCAGGCATATACAATGGAATGAAGGCTATTGCTGAGCGCATTGGGTTGTGCTCCAAAATTGTAAGCCTGAGTCTTCGGAGAAGGGCGGCATATAAATGTAATTAAAAAAAAAAAAAAATCCGACATCATGTACTACCCTTGCTGTTGTATGTGCTGTGTAAACTGTAAACTTTTGGGATATATTTTAAAGACACAGTATACAACATTTGCAACTTGCAGAATACAGAAGATATAGTTCTGGTTGGGAGAAGCAATGGAGAAAACACATTTGGAAACAGTAATTTACTGAAGTATATATTTAATATACACAAAAGGCTCCCCCCCCAATAAAATGGTTTAACTTACCAAAATATGGTTGTTTCTTGTTTGTCTTATTTGAATTTTTGGAAATAACTTTCTAAATTCGAGTTTACAGGCTTATCGGATAATGGGTCTTCAAGTTTTCCTTCTGGTTGAACTTGACAAAAAAGTTAAAAACTGTAACTTATAAATAACTGCTAAGAAAGTAACTGATAAAACTCCTAGATAAGCTCTCAAAAAAGCAGGAAGGAAGTCTTGATTCTTGGGTTTCTTTTGCTAAGCAGCAGAACTGGCTACTTGTAGAAGCCATACAATTTCTCTTTCAGAAATTAAGTACAAAGTACATTGTGTGTAAATGCAACGTGGCACACATCAACCCAGTATTCATTATTTAAATCTGATAATATATAGCAATTATTTTATTTAGGCTGCGTAAATATGATCTTTGAAAGCAAGTAGTATGTTAAGAGCTGTTTTAAAAAGGAATAGATGCCTTTTTAGTAATTAAATTATGTTTCTGACTATTGTATCATCCATTTCATACCTGGTTTGCTTTCTTTGGTAGCAAATATATTTTTAAAAGACAAATATTCTTAACATTCTTTTCCTTTCCAACGATGAGTATTTGTATGCATATTCATCTCGGGTATATTAGTGATTAACAGTGCCATGTAAATATCAGCCAATAATTCTGGGGAAAAGAAGAACCTTGGTATATTTATATACAGTTGTTGCCATTTAGAAGCACTATATATATTTTCTTGAGATATTTGTGAATTAAAAGGAACCTGAGAAAAGATGAAAGCAAAGGAGAGCAAAAGAGATGAATACCAGCGTCAGCATTCTGAACATTGAAGTTGGTGTGAGTGAGATGAATTTCAAGCATGTTTTGGAACCACCAGAACAGAAATGGGCTACATATTTGTGTGTATGTTTGTGTGTGTATACAGTGTCTGTGTGTGTCTGTGTGTGTACAATATGTGTTTATACACATACACACAGGGGTGGGATTCTACCAGTTCGCACCTATTTGCTAGAACTGGTTGTTAACATTCAAAGCAGTTTGGAGAACCGGTTGTTAGAAGAAATTACTGGCCTAATCCTGTAAGGAACACAGGAAGGAAACATTCTGGTGTTGCTTACAGAAACTGCCTCTCCATTAACCCTTATTACATTCTTGGCAGGACTAGACTTCCTGTCTCAGGAACGTCTCTGGAGTTTTTTCCCCCTCCTTTGCTGGTACTTTGTGTTATGTATGCAGGTTTAAAGTCATTGGTTTAGTTTGAACTGTTCTTGTAAAATGTAATAAATGATTGGTTTAAAAAGTCCGGGAAAACCCTGCACTCTGATTGGCTGGCAACTACAGCTGCTGGCTATAAGTAGCAGCCGCAGCCCAGCCAAAGTGGGTTCGTTCTGAGTTGTAGTCACTAATAAACAAAGAGCTTGAAGCACTCCGCATCTGTCTCTTCATGCAAACTTAACACTTTGCTTGTGTGGACTGACCATAAAAAGTTACGATGGCACTGAAAAAGGTGACTTATGACCATTTTTCACACTTATGACTGTTGCAGCATCGCCACAGTCATGAGAGGCCAGGCGAGGAGATGCATGCCTCGATGTGAGTGATATTGTATTGGCCACACCCAGCCAATAACATGACCACCAAGCCATGTCCACCCAGTCACATGACCACCAAGCCATGCCCACCACCTAAGCCATGCCCACAGAACCGGTTGTTAAAAAATTTGACCCCTGCATACATACATGTAGTCCTCAACTTACAACCACAATTGAGCCCAACATTTCTGTTGCTAAATGAGACATTTGTAAAGTGAATTTTGTTCCATTTTATGGCCTTTCTTGCTACAGATGGTAGTGAATTACTGCAGGTGTTAACTTAAAGTTGTTAATTGAATCTGACTTCTCCATTGACTTTGATTGTCAGAAGGTTGCAAAAGGTGATCCCATGACTCTGGGACATTGCAAGCATCGTAAATATGAGCCAGTTGCCAAGAATCTGAATTTTGATCATGTGATTATGGAGATATTGCTATGGTCATAAGTATGAAAAATGGTCATGTCATTTTCTACTCACCTGACATCAACCATTATTTAACATCTATAGCAGGGGGTGTCAAACGTGATTTCATTGAGGGCTGCAGCGGGGTTGTGGTTGACCTCAGGGGGCCAGGATGGGCATGGCCAGCATGACATCACTTGTGTTGGCGGGGGTGCCTGTGGTGGCCTGAGAGCTCTGCCAGTGAAAATGGGCTCCTGAGCTCTGTTTTCAGCTGTTACCACCTCCTGCAACCCTCTGCCAGAGAAAATGGAGGTCGGGGTGGCCACACATGGCCCTCACGGGCTCAATTTTCGCTGGCAGAGGGACCGCAGGCTGGTCCTTTGCTATTTCCAGGGTGGCCCCGGGGCCAGATCTAAGTATCCTGTGGGCCAGTTCCAGCCCCCAGACCTTGAGTTTGACACCCCTGATCTATAGCTTTGAATTCTAATATGTATCACATAATTATCTCTCCCTCAATCCGTGACATTTGATTACATTGATGTGCTGTATTATTTGTAATAAAATGCCAGATTGACTTTTATACAGGAGTATCGCATTAAATGATGATTGTCCTGTGTTTAAAAATATTATGGGTTTGCCACTGTGGTCTTATATGTCAGTGTAAAAGTCTATCTGTATTCAACTTTCTTGGTGAGGGAAAGAATAAAATCTCATTGACATTTCATTATTTTGATATGTTCAAGGATGAAGGTGAAATATTTCTCTAAATGTACTTTTCTGATATGTACTTTTCCCAACCCACAGAACTTCTAATGAGTAATCACTCTCTCTGTCTAAGAAAGTAAGGATCAAAACTTGCTGAGCACACTGGGTTGTATCCCAAAAATTGTAAGCCACCCTGAGTCTTTGGAGAAGGGCGGCATATAAATGTAATTAAAAAAAAAAAAACTCTACAATTTTGATATTTTGCCCGTCCTCTCACACACCCATGGCCTCCCCCCTTTACTTGGTAATAGGGAGGCCCAGTGGTGGGATTCAAATTTTTTTACTACCGGTTCTGTGGGTGTGGCTTGGTGGGTGTGGCAGGGGAAGGATACTGTAAAATCTCCAGTCAGAGGTGGGATTTGCCGGTTCTCCGAACTACTCAAAATTTCTGCTACCGGTTCTCCAGAACTGGTCAGAACCTGCTGAATGCCACCTTTGGGGAGGCCTTTCCTGTATATCTTTCCTTTATTTTGTAGATTAGAGCAGATCGGTAAAGCTAGTGTCCTGACTTTGCATCAATTAATGAAGAAAATATTGCATCTTGGATCTTAAGATAGATCCAGACCAGAGTTGGTATTTAGCAGGTTCTGACCAGTTCTGGAGAACCAGTAGTGAAAATTTTGAGTAGTTCAGAGAACCAGCAAATACCACCTCTGACTGGAGGTTTTACAGTATCCTCCCTCTGCTATGCCCATCAAGCCACACCCACAGGACCGGTAGTAAAAATATTTGAATCCCACCACTGATCCAGACAAATCACTTAGTCCTCTTGTCAGAATAGGACAATAGGACATTTTTAGAAGGAAAAAAATGGATGACAGCACTCTTTATCAATGTTTCATTCTTATATGCGTTGTCCCCCTTCCTTTCAAAAGTACATTTACTTTCCCTGTATTGCTCTAAGTACTCCTGTCTAGTTGGGCTTAAGCACTTCAGGTTACTATAGACTATGGGTGTCAAACTTGCATTGGCAGTATCACGTGATGTATCGTGACTTTCCCCCCCTTTGCTATACCGGGCATGGGCGTGGTCAGTGCATGACACACCTGGCCTGCGGGCCATGAGTTTGACAGCCCTGCTGTAGACTAATCATGGCAGTTAATCATGATTAGCAGAGGAAAAGATTTTCAGTGGAAGAACTGCAAATCTATTGGTTGTAAACATGTGGAAGAGGCCTTTATCTTGCAGTGGGTAGACAATGGCTAAAATGATGATGATGATGATGATGATGATGATAAAGTTGATAGTTACAGATTACTCTAGATATTTATCAGTAATGATGATATAAAACTATTATTAAATTTTTTGCATATTGTAAGTGTGATTTTATGCTGCCAGAATCTTGACTGGATGTTTTCGTTGATGAAGTGCTTTGATTCGGTTAGCATCTAAATAGATATGGGTATAAGAACAGGGGCAAGACATGTAAAGTTTCCAGATTGCCAGAAAATACATGCCAGCTGGAAGCAACATACACACTGGCATCTGAGAGATAGAAATAACTGGGCACATTTCCAAAAGCTTTTCCATGTCCAGAATTCTAGTAGAATAAAATAGTGGGAGGGAGTAAGATACTGACAATTCTATGACAGCATAAACCTTTTGATTTTGCTTCCTTGATCTTCTGGGAGAAATGCTTACTTTCTTACAGTCTGCCTGTTTTAAACTTATTAAAAATTAAAAATAAAGCTACTAACTTAAAACCTATTTATTGTCCTACATTCCTAAATTTGGAGCCCATAACATCATCATGGAAGAGGATTTTTATAACCTTACACAAATAAGCTTTATAGATTATGTACCATAGGAACATATAGTGAGAAACTATGATACTTCTCTGAGGGATAAAAATGGTTGGTTGGTGTGTTACTGTTTATGAAAGAGAACAGTGTGTGTGTGTGTGTGTGTGTGTGTGTACACACACATATCTGTATATGTATAAAATAAGTGTGAGAGAACAATGTATTTGTGTGTGTGTGTATATATATAAATAAACACACACACACACCCCTATATACCTATATGTGCGCACACACACACACACACATACACACAGACTAACTGGATACCTGTACTTTGCTATGAAACTATGTGGTCGGGCTTAGTTTTTGTGGAGGAAAATAAGGGGAAAAATTCTATATCTGCCTACCAGCATCCATTGGTATTCATCTGGCTAGCGTCCTGTCAATGTGTGAGAGAGTTGAGGGCTGTTTGGAAACTGAAACAGTATTTGCTGTGTTAGCAAGAAGGAGACAGCAAGGACCCTGGGCATGGCTTAGCTCAACTGTTCTGTACTACAGCTGCTTGGTGCTGTGAAACTAAAACTGAAACTGAAACTCTACTTGTGTTTTGTATTTGGAAGAGATTTCTTTTCAGGTGGGGAGGGGGAGTAGAACTCCTTAGCATCAGAGTGTGTTAATAATAAATAATATATGAAATACTAATGCTCTGATGGTCATTTCAAAAAATCCTTTCTTAGTGAGCACCTAGAAGCCAAGAGGAACATATGTGCCAAATTTCAAGTTTGTAGGCTTTAGAGTTCTGGAGATTTTATGATGAGTGGTATTTCACTTTTATATATAGAAATAAGTGTGAGCTTATCTGGCCCCAATCCTTACTGTATAAGTTCACTCTCTGAAATCCCATTGAGTTCAGTTACATTTCTGGCAATGTTTCAGTAGACTTAGAGAGTCCCTGCTATAATTGGAAATTCAGTGAATTACTGGAGGAGTGACTTTGCTGTTGTTCTTTTTAAATGGCAGTGAGTGTACTGTAGCTTGGCTGTAATGTTTCCCACTTGCTCTGTACCTTAGAAGAAAACTGCACCACAGTATGCTACATATATTTGCCAAGGAGAACAGCTGAAGCTCAAGAAATTGCTGTAGTGTGAGTCAATTCAATATATTCCACTTTGAGGACTTGTTATTGTTTGTTATCTCCCTGTGCATGAAGCTGTAGATACTAATGATTGGTGTTGATTCTATTGAACTGTAGGTCAAACAATTTACAGCTGGAGCAGTTAAGATAAAAATAAGATAAGATCCTTCCTTCTCTCCAAGGGTAGCTTTAACTCTCACTGAAGCCCAGAGTGTTCTAGAATAATAAGGAAATAAATTTAAAGCCAGTTCAAATTAGATTTTCTTTTTCAGCCACATTTAGTCACACATGCCTTGCAATAACTTGGAGAAACACTTCTGTTTGAGACAGAATAGAGGTATGAGGTAAAATGGTGATAGGTTCATAATTATAGTCATAATTTTCTAGAGGCTGCTATTGTAGGTATTGCTGCTTTCTGTATCAACTATGCAAATGGACAGCAGAGAAGAGTAGATTTGAATTGAGAATACAATTTATCAATACTTAGAGAGACATCATGCAAGTTGCCATTATGACTCACTGACTCCATCAGTTCTTTGTACTTGTGGTTCCTGTGATCTGTGAGCTATCACAATTAAAGGAAAAAGGTGCTAATGAATGAATCATAAGGAGAAAAAAACCTATACTTTTAAATCTAATTTTTGAGTTACATTCCATATGTGCAAAAATACACATTTATTTGTGATCATATAGCTGTAATTTATAGTTATTTAATAAATGATGCGAGGTATTGCTTTGTGAGCTTATTTTAACTATCATTAATGGATAATGACCATCATTAATGGGTAATAAAAACCAAATTCATTCTCAATTGACTCAGTATTGATGGCCTTGTGGAGTCCAGGGGGTGGAGTAGAAGTGAAATCCATCTTTTAGCTTGTTTTATTGATCCATATGAGTTGCAAGATGTGCTATAAATAATGGGAATTATAATTTGCTACTTCATGCTGGAAAGAGAATGAGATGACAGGTCTTTTTTTTAAAGCCCTTTGATAATTGTGTAGAAAGAATTGCTGCAGGTATACTTTATAGATCATACTATGCAAGCTAATATTGGTTCTTTCTGCATAACGGTATATATCACATTAGTCATAATATGGTTTGTTTGGTTTTGGTTTATGATGTAACCATATTCAATATGGTGTAGAATTTTGCATGATTTAATAACCAGCTGGTTGGCTTTTTCAACAAATCATACTTAAATCTGGGTTAACTTAACCTGATATGCTCTAGTAGAGAAAAAACATTGTCATTTTGTAACTGGCCTTCCTAACCAAATCTCATTCTAAAATATCAGCTTTGAAAAGGAGAGTTACTGGCTTAAATGGTATTGCACAAATGTATAGATGATGTAAACAGATGTAAAATAATACAAATTAAAGCTCAGAATTATACTAGCCCAGTGATCTTTCTGAGCCTTCAAATATTGCCTTCTTCCTGAGGTTCTCTCTTCTACAAGTCACTTCAATAATGAAACATAAAGATTCCTATGTAAGTTTTTGGTATTTCTGTCTTGTGTATCTCCATCAATGGCTTATCGTGCTTAAGAATGCAAGGCACAATCCTCATTCTTACTATCATCTGTCAGAGCTTTGATGTTATATCTAATGTACAATTTTTGAAGCATCTGTGAACACCTGAGTCCTGCCAAGAAAGCAATCTACAGTTTCTTTGTGTAGATAATGTAGCATTTATAACTTTTATGATATTTAGCATGCGTAGACTTTATGTGTAATAACTGGTACTATATCATTCCTATATAGTTTCAAAGACACAGATCTCTTTAGAAAAAGAAAGAAAAAATACGTCCTCCTTCCTTGGCTGATGGATACAATACATCATCCACTAACTATTTTTAAAAATCTCCTGCTTATTGTATCTTGAATTTTAGAAAGTTTCAGTTGAGATTTTCATGAAATAATAATGTGGGGCAAGGAAATGGAAACCCACAGATTAAAGATCAGACCTTTTTAGCATTTTTATTTATTGTATTTATATGCAGTATTCGCAACTGGTCCAGGGACCAGGCGTTTGACAGCCCAGCCTTAGAACAAGTCCCAACGTAGTACTATTTTGGCACATAAGTTTGTTATTGGTATTTCAATTGGAAGAAACAGGATGGAAATATATATCTAATTTCTAAATCTCAGGGAGGCCTACAGTATCTGAAAGCAAAATCTGGATGATGACCCCATGGTCACAACTTCTTTGCTCCAATCTAGTGGGGATCCAAATGATTTTAAACTGGATATAGGAAATATATATATATATATATATATATATATATATATATATATATACATTTTATTATTATTATTTATTATTTTATTAGACTTGTATGCCACCCTCTCTCCCTAAGGACTCAGGGCGGCGAACAATAAAAACCCAATACAAATTACAATAAAAACTCATTAAACCAATACAAGCCTAATCAATCATTATAAAATTTAAAAATTAAAACAAAGAGTAAAAATCAGCCCACACCCCCGAAGTCAGTCCAGACCGGCCTGTTGAAACAACCAGGTCTTCAGATCTCGGTGGAAGGAGCGGAGATCAGGGGCCAAACGGAGGTCCACGGGGAGTTGGTTCCATAGGGTGGGTGCTCCCACAGAGAAGGCCCTACCCCTGGACACCGCCAGTCGACAATGCCTAACTGACGGTACACCAAGGAGACCCTGCCTATGGGAGCATACTTTGTGGTCACAGACCAAAATACAAGTATAATAAAAGAAAAACATGGGAAAAATAAAATCATGGACAATTGGTCACCAGAGACTTTGACTGAGGGGAATTACAGCGTTCTCCTCTGATGGTTACAGCTCTTAAAAAAAATTGGATACCTGGGAAGCAATGTATGAGGAGCCATCCCCTAGACAATATAAGAACAAATTAGTAGCATTGGGTCTGGAGGGGTCTATTTCAAGGAGAGACAGTAACTTAGTTCTGCCTGCGTTATACATAGGGCAGTATAAAAGGACATGCTCCACAGTTTCAACCTCAGCTCTATCACAGGGGCATAGCCGCTCACTAACCGGGAGCCTCTTGAATTGCCTGTCCAGTAGTGCTGAGGGCAAGACGTTGAAACTAGCTAGGGAGAAAGCTCTTCTATACTTGGGGATGGTTAGAGTGTAAAAATAAGAAGCCACCCTCAGTCCATAATTATTAAATTGGCTGAAGTTCCGAGGAGAGCAGGTTTTGTTAGCTCTGGTTCTTAGATATTGCAAGTCAATGTCCACAGCCATTGGACTACCCTAAATTGGGCATCCTTAAGGCCATAATCTCCCAGGGCATCCCCCGTAAAACCTAGCAGGTGTAGTTTCTTCATCAGTTCCCTCTCCCAATGAGAAATATGAGAGTCAGCAAACGTCAGGGAGAGGTAGCTACCAGGAACTGCCAAAAAGAGCACCTGAAACCACCATTTAAAGGTGTTAATCCACACCATGCATTCGACTGATCGAATACCCAGTTCCAGGTACATCGGAGCAAAGCCAACACAAGGAGGAAGACCCAGAAGTTTCCAAAGAAAACAGCCTGGGTTCTTTCAATACAATTCTTGAAGCCCTGTATCCATATGGGAATTCCGTAAAGAGTTTGGGCCAAGGTTTTGGCTTTGTAAATACACAGAGCAGAAGGAATAAACTGGCCTCCTTGGGTATAGAAAAATCTTAGAATCTGCTGGTGGCTACAGGAGGCCGAATTCAGCACCTGGGTTCGATGTCTAGTCCAAGCACCAGTGTTCTGAAATTGAATACCTAAATACTTAAAGAGGGAAACCTGCCTAACAGCATTACCATTTATAGCCCAGTTGTACAATTTCCGGGCTCTAGAGAATACCTATACTTTTGATTTGTCATAATTAATAGACAAGTGGTTCTCAGCACAGGAAGACCCAAATGGAGAAAGTAATCTTTTCAGACCTGGCCTTGACAATGAAAGGAGGACTGCATCGTCAGCATAAAGGAGAAGTGGGATCTTCGTAGTTGACAGCTGTGGGGCATGGGACTCAGTACGTCCAATGTAAGAGGCCAAGTCAGATAAGAATAAATTAAACAAAAGAGGGGCCAGGACACAACCCTGCCTTACTCTGCTCTTGATCGGGATAGGATTTGAAAGTTCTCCCTGCAAGCCGCACCTGACCTGACTAGAGGTCTGGTTATACAAGGATCTAATTAGGAACAAAAGACGTCTGTCGTTGGAAGTTTTGAGCAGTTTTGACCACAACAGTCCCCTAGGGACTGAGTTAAACGCTGACTTTATTTATTTATTTATTTATTTATTTATTTATTTATTTATTTATTTATTATTTCGACTTATATGCCACCCCCTCTCCCGAAGGACTTGGGGCGGCTCACAAATTAAAAACAATACAGCAATAAATTACCTAAAAACCATATTAAACCAAATAAGTCGAATTAACATTAAAACCCTCCAAATTTAAAATGAACAAAACCCAAGGACTTTAGATCGATGAAAGCAGTAAAAAGTTTGCCACCTGGTATGATAGTATATTTATCAACCAGGTGCACTAGGACAAAGCAGTGGTCCAGTGTGTCACAGTCCACTTTAAACCCGATCTGTTCAGCACCAGTAATGTTGGACTCCTTGACCCAGGTGAGGAGTCTACGTTGGAGATATTTAGCATACAGTTTTCCAATGATGGAGAGCAGGCTTATGGGGTGATAGTCGGCTGGGTTGTTCCTATTTCCTTGTTTAAAAACTGGAACAATAATTGCTAGCCTCCAGGAGGTAGGGATCCTGCCAGAAGTATTGATATGAGTGAAGAGTGTCGCTAAGAGAGGAATCCACCACTCGGGGTTAGATTTTAGCAGATCAGGGGTTACAGCATCAGGGCCAGGGGCTTTGCCTGACTTGAGTTCAGAGATAAGCTCAATAATCTCAGCGTGAGTCACGGGTAATATAGCAACCCTATTTTCAAAAGAACCAAATTACTCCTTTAATGCCATTAGGTTTCCCAGTCAACCAGCTGATAGTTGTGATTGAAAGCCATGTCATTCAGTACATTTATCACAAGAGGGAGCCATTGTCAATAGCATCAGGAGACTATTATTTTAATTGTGGATCTGAATAGTATTGGATTGATTCTTCTTAGTGAAAGCACTCCCATTTTAAATTCTCATAATGATATGAGTGGGTTTTTTCAGTGTAGTACAGCAGGTGCCTGTCGAATAAGCACAGCGGGTTATGTAGCCATCACTTTTCTGTCTATAAGGATCAACAGACTCAGAAAATCTTTGCTTCTGCAGAAGTCTTAAAACTATGTTTAAAACAATGTAATGGGAATTTCCAGAATAGCCAAACTGAAGGATGAGATGTTTTTGTTGTGGAGGAAAGAAGAGAAATAGGAAATGAAATAGGAAAAGGATGTGGCTAATAGGAGCATTTCATACTGTAAAATATTGTTGCAATTCATATTACTTTGCAGAAAGAATTGTTTATGCATTTACTGATGCTGATAATAATATACAATAAAATGGACCTTATTCATGTTGCACTGTGCTGTCTGCCCAACACCATCAGCATTTGTGCCCAATGGAACTAATGTTGGATTGTGGCTTTAATCAGGTAGCTTTTCTGAGAAGGCAAGAAAAGGATTACAACATAAAATGCCATTATGCAGGTGAAAGAATCATGTGCTTCAGAATGCACTATTTCCAGTTTCAAGTGCATCTATGCTCTCTCTCTCTCTCTGTGTGTGTGTTTGTGTCCTATGTTCCTTTAAATTTAGAAAATTAGGTTACAATAAAGCTCCACACACCTTACTTTTCTGATATGGCTTGCAAAAGTGAAGGGGATTTTCTTGATTTAATTTTCTGAAACATATTTAATCAGTCTAATCATGTCCAGGTTGATCTGGGAGAGAAAGAAAATATTAGGATGTTTATAATGTTATTTGATACAATCCCAGGGAAATAAATCTGACAGTATAAAACTTCTTTGATCCCTGCTGGTAAAAACAACATGCACTGGCATGAAACAGCCTGAGGAAAATGGAGATGCTTTTTTAAAAAAATATTTATTTCATTGTCTTTGAAATAGTTGCAAAAAGAAACAAAAAAAATCCAAATGCATACATACAAAGATACATTACAAGTGGAGGTGGGACATAAAAAGTGATTTTAAAAAGTACAAGAAAGAAAAAAAATAGTACAATATATCAAATGTACATCTATAGGCCATCTGCTTATAGGTGGCAAGTGCAATCATGAGCAAAAGGTGCTATATATTTATTTTTTCAATGAGGCAGTATCAGTCTTTTGGCCATAACAAGGACAGAGGAATCCATTCACATTGTCCAGTTCACAAATTCCAAGTATTAAGTATGTAGTTCAAAAAGAATATTCTGAAAATTATAGGTTTTATGGCATACTCAAACTAATACAGTCTACTACTGTCTCCTAAAATTTAGCAATTAAAGGACATTGTAAAGACAGGTGTTTTAAAGAAGTATTGTCCTTCTTACATCTCCAACAAAATGCTGTCATAGAGAATCTCTTTCTGTTCAGGTATAATAGAGTCCTAAATAAATTCTTAGGTGTAAACCAAAATCTTGATCATAGGCACTTTGCTTGATTGACCATTCATGAGAAGACATGCTTAATGGGAGAGTAAGTGAGGGTCACATAAGGCTGAGGAAAATTCTGTCAAGTCCAATCACTTCAGATCAGCCATTTCCAACCTGAACTTGTACATACAATATATGTTAGATTATTGCTTCCATGATTCCCTTCTTTATTTTAGAGAAAATGGGAGGTATAGTCAAATACATATGAAAGGCGCCAGATTGAGAAAAGTTGTATTAAGCACCAGACTTAGAATTTTCTTTGCTATAAATGCTAGATAGTCCTCAATTTGCAGATATGACATACTATGTTTTTAATGCTGTTTTTACATTATTATTAGTCATAGGCTTATACATACAACATACTGCTAAAATGATTTATTGTTAAAAAAGATTTATTCAATGAACTCCAATTGGGCGAGTTCAAATAATCCACCAGGTTTATGGGAGTTGCAACCTTACACAGCTAAACTGTATCAAGTCAAGAAGCTTATGAAGTTGTATTTTTTCTGCTTCGGCACGCTAACTCAAAATGTGAGGAATATACAAACTTTCAGCTTGAAGGTGGGGCCCATTTTGTCTTGACATTTAGATATTTCATTGAGAAGCTTGAGAGAGTGTTAGATTTTTGTGTGAAGTTGACAAAGCAGCATATGTAAGCATGTTTACACCTTAACATTACACATCAGCAGTTAGTGATTATGACTTTCTTACATTTTTCATATATCATCTCATTTGTGAACATATGAGCTTTTGGAGTCTTTAAATTGTAGCCTCAAATCTATTGCATTTAATTCTGGAATTATTGGATTCACACTTAGAAGGAATCTTGTGTCTGCAGAAAACATTCTTGATTTAACATTAAACTGGGATTACAGTTTGTGATCCATCATAATGACATTTAGTTGTATAAAAGATAGCTTTCCACAGTGGTAGATGTGATACAAATAAAACCAGAAGATTACCAGTGTTGTAGATGATGTATCAAAGAAAGGAAAATGCTGGTTTTTACCATATTAAATTAGTACTAAGAAATATGTATTGTACATGAATCTTTTGTCTTATGTCTGGACTATGAGGAAGCAATACATCTTTGATAGATGAATTAATTTTATAGTGATCTGAAGTGAATTTTTCTGACTTGGTCAATTAATCTTTTGGATGTGGAATATTAAGGTGCCTGTGGGTGGTTCAACAGTATCAAAATGGTGGCCACGGTTGGGCAATTGAAGATTACATCACATGCACATAAAAAGAGACTTTGACCATCTTGGTACTTTGATGCTGTTGGTCCATGTGCAGTTTTTTTAAAATTACATTTATATGCTGCCCTTCTCCGAAGACTCAGGGTGGCTTACAATTTTTGGAGCGCAACCCAATGCGCTCAGCAATAGCCTTTATTCCATTGCATATGCCTGCTTATTACTAATTACACAGTTGTCCTGTGGAATAATCAAATTCTGTGGAACACATATTATTGTATATAAGGTTATTGTATATTAACCTTAGCTGCCTAATATTGAAATATTTGGATTTTAAATAAGGGAATGTACACAACTCTTAGTATTTCAAAACAATAAAATAATTTGCATCCTAGGTTTGTGTTGGTACCCTGCTATAGCTTGTAGTTGATGTGTGTGTTGTTTTGCAAGGAAGTTGATGATCCTACATTATATGGAATTATAAGGGTTTGCTTAGATAAAGCTGGAGTTTGCTATATTTGTGGCATACTGTAGAAAATTGCTTATTGTTAGCAGAGTATACTGCTCACAGATACAACTAAAGCTAGTTCAACACCTCTGTACATAAAAATAGTGTTAAGTGACAGCCTCAATTCACTAACATATAATGACAGACTGAGGCCAATATTTATGGACCCATCTGGCAACGGCTATGGCATATGGAAGACAGTGAGTTGGATGTAAGAGAAATAAATATAAAAGTACATTAATGAATGAATGAAATGAAAATGCAAAAATAATTGGAGTAGATTTGTCTATGAAAGAGAAGGATGTAACTGATCTGAATGAAAGTGATCTGATCTTGTGGAGTTGAATTGTTGAATACGGACAAGAAGTGTAGATGTAGATTTAATTGCGAAGCAAAAAGATAACATGTATGTCAGACAACATTAACTGGGATTATTTAAGTAGACTGGTGATAGTTATATATTTTTCTCTAGTGAGTGGTGATAATGAAAAAAGTTGAGATTGGAAACTAATGGTACAATGTTCTGAATTAAGTCAATCCAGGAATAAAAAAAAACCTGCTAAAAATACAAATGCGGTGGGAATGAATAAAAAAGTACAGGAAAAAGGACTGGGGGCATTCTGAAATCCAAGAATGAATGAGAAGAGTGAGTTTTTGGTGAATATGTGTTTAGAAAAAGGTCTGTTTCTTGCAAACTTATGAATAAAGCACCCATTTAGCAAGATTATATATATATATTCACTACTAACCATTCTCTGTATATGCAGTCTAAATATTACTATGGAGTTTGGTGCCACCCTCATTATCAAACATGGAAAAATAACAAAAAACTAAAGGAATCAAGATGCCCTATGAAAATAATATTAAGTCTCGACAATCACTATACATATCTGAGCATTTTTCAAGCTGACAACATTAAGCAGATCTAAGTCCATAAAAAAGGTACAAGTGAATTCATCAAGAGGGTGAAACAGATCTTAAAGTCCAATCTCAGTGGAGAAATTAAAAAGGCAATTAATGCCCAGACAATTCCGGTTATTAGAAAGCATGAATAGTAAGCTGGACAAGCAGAATTAAAAGCCCTAGATGGAAAGACCAGAAAAATAATGACAATCATGTCCTTCATTCTTGCAGTAACTTTGACAGACTCAACTTATCAAGGAAAATAAGTGGCATGGAATGTTGCAAGTATATCAAATGGCTGAACAAGAAAAAAGGGCATTGGAAGAATATCTGAAGGACAGCGAAGAAGATGCTCTGAAGCTAGCATATCAGGAAGGCTGAAGTACTGAAAAAAAACAAAGTGGTGTAAAAGACCAAATAAATAACAGAAAAGAGAGGCAAAATATTACATGGCTAGTACATTAAAAACATAGCAGGCAGAGCAGAGGTGGTATTCAGCAGGTTTTGATCAGTTCTGGAAAACCAGTAGCGGAAATTTTGAGTAGTTCAGAGAACCAGCAAATACTACCTCTGACTGGCCCCGCCCCATCTATTCTCTGCCTCCCAAGTCCCAGCTGATTGGCTGGGTCTTCTTTGGTTGCCCTGCACAGGAGAACGGAGCTGGAAAACAGGTTAGTAGGGTGGGGAGGGAATGGGATTTTGCAGTAACCTTTCTCCTGGAGTGGGGTAGGAATGGAGATTTTACAATATCCTTCCCCTGCCACACCCACCAAGCCATGCCCACCAAGCCACACCAAGCCCACCAAGCCATGCCCACAGAACCAGTAATAATTTTTTTTGAAGGCAGAGCAGATAATAACAAGACCTGGCAATGATTAAGAGAAGGAAAGTTAAATAAAAGAGACTGTGATGACCCGGAGTGTAACACAAACATAACAAAATCCAAAATGTAAATAAATGTCCTTTAATGCCTCCAACTTGGCCCCACTGTTCAATAATTCTCAGTTGGAGATAAAACTTACCCAAAAATAGTCTTTAAAAGAAAGCTATTCAGTCTGAACTTAATGAGCAGATAGAGGTGAAATAAAAAACCCAAAACAAACTACAATGAAGGATTTTCCACAACGGACCATGATAAGTAATTACCAATTTCAAGGAGATAACAAGGCATAGTCTGTTGGAAGGACACCAACCAAGATAACTTCAGCCCAAAATAAAACATGCTTTGCTTCTGGCAACGCTGTGTTGTAACTGTCTCTCTTATATACTATTCTCCCCAGCTGCAACTAATGTGGGGGATTATGGCCGCTTCTTCTCTCGTAAGCCAAGTTGTTTCCTTCTCCGCTCCTCCCTGCATGTCCTAGGATGAAGGGGGGATGGGCCTGGTTCTTCTGACTGCCCAGCCAGCCTCTGTCCTTCCCTAGCCTCCTCTACAACCTCTGGAGCCACATCTCCACTCCCTGTTGGCTGTTCCTCCTCTCCCTCAGAGTCCGACTCTACCAAGGGCATGACAGAGACAGAAGGGCTAATTTTGGCTGTGCAAACCAAGGCTTAAGAAAAAATGCACATAAAGCCTGAATTGAGGAGTTAGCAAGAGACTGTTTGCATACTATTTGTCTCAAAGCAAGAACTGATGGGACCATAAAATAGAGAAAGTAATAGAAAATGAAGAAACTAAAGTGCTCTGGGACTTTAGAATTCAAACAGGCAGGGATCCTCCATATAACGTGCCAGATTTTATAACTGTCAATAAGAAAGACAAAAAAAAAGTCTGGATAGTGGATGTGGCAATAGCTGGAGACACCAGAATAGAAGAGAAAGAACTGGAGAAAATAACAAAATACAAAGACCTGCAAAGAGAAACAGAACAATTGTGGCAAAGATAGTAGTAATAGAAATAGGTGCCTTGGGTGCAATCCCAAAACAATGGGAGGATCACTTGAACACTATCAGCATTGACAAAAGTCAACTGATTGTGAAGGTAGCTTTACTCTGAACAGCTTACATCCTGTGGTGCTACCTTTAACGACACCTGCCTACCCCAGGTTCTTGGGAAGCACTCTATATGGATTAAAATGCCAAATCCAGTCTGAACATCTGGCTGAATATGTGATGAAACCTAATAAGAATACATTGACAAAATCACCAGTGGTCAATTGCAAAAGGCAGCTTTATGAGGAGCCTGGTGGAATGATGAAGTGAAAGAAGTTGTGGACAAAGAAAAAAAATGTAAGAACATGCTGCAGAAAAATAAGGATGAGAAAACAATATTGGATAATTGTATAATTAGATATTGTATAATGGATAAATGCAGAAAAAGATGGCAAGAAGGTAGGCAGAGCAGGGAACAGTTCACAAGAAAATACAAAGCAGTTTTGATGGAAATAACAGATGCTGTTGGGGAATGAGTGACATCAGGTACAATGAATGAATTAAAACAGAAGGTGATAAAATGTTTTGGAATGAAACTGAAGTGAGAGAAAATGGCAGTTCAGCATATTTTTTGTGTGTGGGAACTTGTAATGGGAAAGTAAGAATAATGGAGAGATAAAAGAAATTAGAATCTGAGGCAGAAATGTAATTTGAGAAAATGTTTCAGACTTTACTCACTTCTCATGAAGATTAGCTGGGAAATGTATTCAAACCTACAAGATTGTGTTACTGTAGCCTTATAATAAAAGTAGTATTAGCATTCGCAATTTCGGCTTTCGAATCTGGTCTACTTTCAAGGACTGACAGATTTATAACAATATTTCAAAGAGTAGAATTCATCTAAATTCATATAAATGCTAGAGTCCAAGAAAAATAATAAAAGAAATTACGTATTTTGTGTGGATGTTGAAAAATGATAAGGTTGCATGAATAGAAAAAATGTTGAAATATGGATGAGGTTTGCTTAACTGTTGGCTAGAAATATAAGGAGCTCATGTGTGCCTGACAATTAGAAAAATATTGTTATTTTTCCTAGGGAAAAGTAACAAGAATGAATATAAAAACTGCAGGAAGAGGTAGCTAAATTAATATGGGATTGTTATTGGCAGACTGAAAAATTATGAGATGTGTCGGCAACTAAAATTTGGAAATCTACTGTGGCTATAATGAGAACAGGAGATGTGGAAAGCAGATGTTTGCTTTTCAGCAGCTTGTTGGAAAATGTAAGAATATGAGAATGTTTATTGTATATTTGCTGATTTGTAAAAATACATAATAATGTGAATAGGGAAGAAGTGCAAATTGCATAAAAATAGAGTTGATGGTTGGGTGTTAAATTCAATAAGAGTGGTATAGAAATAAATGCCAAGAATATATAGAATGGTCTGTTGTGTAGCAGGGAATAAGACAAAGATGTATAATATTCCCCCGACTTGAGAGTCCAATAATTTGCAGTGTAGGAGCAATGAGAATGTTTTGAAATTAATGTCTTGAGGACCAAAGTACTTGTGTTTGGAAAGGAAAATGAGTTGGCCAATTGCAAGTTGGTAGACAAATTGTGATAGATTTGTGTACTTTATGAGAGATTAGAGAATCTTTATGTGAGATGGGAACATGAGTAGACAAAATGTATCATAAATCTTGTTTAAAATGCACTGAATTAGACATTGCCTGCTGCAGGGAATGAATGCTTGTTGCGGGAGTCATATGTAAAAGCATATTTCTGTCCAATTTATTATGTAGCAGTAAGAGTACAGTATGTAGGGAGAAAAATAAATGTTTAATCTAGTGGGAATGGGCTATTTAAGATTATGTATGATGAAACAAGAATACAATGTCAGGAATATTGAATGTCTGAATTGAATATGGAAGTAAGTGACTAGTATGAAAGAAATACATGGAAGTATTTAGATCATATGGAAAGAATGAATAAGGAGTGTAAACCAAATATATATGGAAGAAGTAGATTAAGAGAAAGAAAAAAAAAGGTGGCTAGATAGAGTTGATAAATGTTCAAGAATAGAACAGTTTAAGAGCAAAGGTAAGCATGCAAAGCAGTATATGGTATTGAGTGGATTTGCAAGGATTTATAGGCATGGAGATGTGTACAGTTAGGAGTAGTATTATTATAAATTATTTCAGCTATTTTAAAAACATTTTGCCTTTTATTACTGCCTTTCTGCATTCTGTATAAAGCTGCTTACCCCAAAAGGAATATTGTAGCTGGTGTGTATACATGTCTATACAAAGTAAAGTAACTAAATAGATGCTATTCTAGACAAGGAATCTATCTATTTTTATTATTTTCTCCCTTTTCTTTTTAAAACCATTGTAAAAGAAAGAATAAAACAATTCACCCTCCAAGCTTTTCTTACAAAAGCAGGTTCAGTATTGAGATCTCATATTCATACATGTTACAGAAATTTCATGACTCAGTTGCCACAGCAACTGTAACTTGGACACATAGCATATAGAGATGCACGTACTTTAGCTGAGAATGCTGCTTTGTGAGACAATATGCTGCTGAAACAGTGTGCTTAAGAGACTGTTTATTTTGTAGTATACAACTATGGCATTTTTCTGATTTTTTAAAAAACCCATTCATTCTTAAAGTAAATTCTATATATTCTGTTTAGCCTGTCTTTGCCACTGTGATGTATATGACAATCCAGAATTCTATTCTGCTTATGAAGGCAAAGGACAAAATCGCACACACCTGTCAAGGCTCAAAACTTGTACTCACTGAACTGTAAACTGTAAAATATTGAGTGGATGTTCGGTCTTGGGTTCTAGATTCTTTAACATTTTGAAAAATACTTGGATGAAAACAAGGAAGGCAACAAGGTAATCTGTAGATTACCCAAAATATTAGCTAGATAGCTAATATCCTAGAAGAGAGAAATTCCATGAAAACATGATTTAGAGTTTTAAAACAGAGAACAGAGATGCTTTAACACAATAATTGTAGGGCAGCTTAGGCTACCAGGATGTTTCTGACAAGAGAATGCCAAAAAACTACTAGCATAACTGTTGGGTTGATCGAAATCATCCTTTTTATTTGAAGGGACTGCATAGGTCAAATTGTAATTTTATAGTAGCTATGAAATAATATTATCTACTGTGTTTGAATCTTGGATTTTGCTCCATGAGTGCATCATGCTCAAAATGAAGTTTAGATAATCCTCAATTTATGATCACAGTTAAAAACTCAAAGGTTCCATTGCTAAGCAAGTATATGGTATACATACAAAGCAGTATATGGTATTGAGTGGATTTGCAAGGATTTATACGCATGGAGATGGGTACAGTTAGGAGTAGTATTATTATAAATTATTTCAGCTATTTTTTAAAAAAACATTTTGCCTTTTATTACTGCCTTTCTGCATTCTGTATAAAACTGCTTATCCCAAAAGGAATATTGTAGCTGGTGTGTATATATGTCTGTACAAAGTAAAGTAACTAAATAGATGCTATTCTAGACAAAGACTCTATCTAATTTTTTTTATTATTTTCTTATATTCTTTTTTAAAACCATTATAAAAGAGCAAATAAAACAATTCACCTCCCAAGCTTTTCTTACAAAAGCAGGTTCAGTATTGAGATCTCATACTCATACATGTTACAGCAATTTTTTTGCCCAATTTTACAATCTTTTTTTCCACAGTTCCACAGCGAAACACCGCAGTTGTTAATTAGTAGCATAGTTGTTAAGAAAATCTGGTTTGCCTATTGATTTTGCTGGACAGAAGTTCACAAAAGGTGATCATTTGATTCTGGGACACTGCATTCATCATAAATACATGCTAGTTACCAAGTGTCTGAATTTTGATCACATGGCCACAGTGGTAACTGTAAAAAAAGAATCCTAAATCTCTTTTTTGTTGTAATTTCACTAAATGAATGGTCATGTCAAGGATTGTAATACTGTCCTGAAACTGCCCAAACTTATAATGCCTATGTATTCATTTTAGAACTGAATCCTGGTGAATGTAATACTCATAGCCTCAACATGCCTCATTTTGGATTTTTACCTACTACACTGAAGTATTTTATTTTTGCAATTATAATTTCAAATGCACAAAATAGAATTGGCTTCATTTATAAATGACCTTAGGGTAGCATGATAATTTTGCCTTCAAGACAGATGGCTTAAATGTGAGTTGTATAATAATAATAATGTGGTAGAAAATCTGCTTATTCACATTAGAATATGTGAAATTCTTAGTCTAAACATATCTCAAGCTTCTGAAACTTTGAAACATCTTTGGTTATTTTTGCATATGTTTTTGCACTCTGTGTCCCTTTCCCCCCTTGGACTGGCATAGGAACAAGTATGGTATACTCTGAAAATAATTGCAAGAAGAGCAGTTGTAAATGCTGCCTGTTTGGAGTGTGGGTAGCAATCTTATATCTGTAAAATACATAATTCTCTTTACCAGATTGTTTCTTTCTTGGTGCAGAATACAGAAGGTGTTAGATTTGCATGAAGAGTCAGACGCGGAGTGCTTCAGTGAAGAGTTTATTAGTGACTACAGCTCATAACAGACCCGATTTGGCTGGGCTGCGGCTGCTACTTATAGCCAGCAGCGCAGTTGCCAGCCAATCAGAGTGCAGGTTTTCCGCACTTTTTAAACCAATCATTTCTGACATTTTACAAGAACAGTTCAAACTTAACCAATGACATTCAAACCTGCATACATAACACCCCTCCCCACTAGGTTCAGTCCATACTCAAACCCCAACCTATCTAATGTATTCTTTTAAATAGGTGGGGCTCTTACGTACGTTGAGACCTTCGTGGTTCAGAAGTTTTAACGTTCTCACTCAGTGAGAGGGGAAATGTGTCTGTTGACATTTCCCTAGTTGGACTTCCTGTGAAAGAAGACCCTGTTTGATTGTTAGAATCTGGTCTCTCCTCCCAACCCATCTCCAGCCCAATGTCAGCACCCAAGTCAGGTAGTGATGTGCAATCTTCCACTTGTAAAGATGGATTTTGGCATTGTGACAGGTTTTGGGATGGTTCCTGTTGTAATGGCTCATTACACATGGGGTTGATTCTTGTTTGCTGATTATCCTCATGTTCCTCCCCCTCCCCCATAGAAAAGGCATTAGATATGGGAACTACAGAGGAACAATTGCGATGTTCTGAGGTAACCTGGATCTAATCTGATCAATGTGCCTGCTCCAGAGGACTCCATCCTCTGTTTGTACCCTGTAAGAACGAGGGCCTGTGATTTGAGTTATTTCAGCAGGAATCCATGAAGGTTCACCCATAAGGTTCTTAGCATAAACAGAATCACCCACACTGAACGTGTGAACTTTGCTAGTGGAATCAAGTGGTGCGTTGGGTGCGTAAGTGGGATGAGGCGGTCAAGGGGAGACCTAAGTTTCCTACCATCAACAACTCTGCTGGGGATAAGTTAGTTGATGGGTTGGAGTGATGTGCTGAACACTAAGAAGTTTTCAACTTTCTCAGTGATGTCCCCAGGACCCAATTGCTGAAGCTTTCCTTGGTAAAACGTACCATTCGTTCAGCCTGGCCATTAGCAAAGGGTGCCCAGGGGCTGTCAGGGCATGTCTGATACCCAGTTGTGCTAGATAGGATTCAAAAGGGTTGGATGTAAATTGAGGGCCATTGTCAGAGACAAGAACATCAGGTAACCCATGGGTTACAAAAGCTTTTAAGCTGCTTGATGACAGCATCAGTGTGGTGGATGCCATAAGGATTACCTCTAGCCATTTGGAATATGCATCTACTATAATAAGGAAGGTGTGCCCTCTGGTAGGGCCAGCGAAATCAATGTGAATCCTAGACCATAGGCCCCTAGGACATTCCCATTCCTGTTTGGGGCGAGAGGTGGGGCAGGCCTGACTACCTGACAGTTGGGACAAGATGCAACCCATTTTCAACCATTTTGTCAATACCTGGCCACCATACATAACTCCTGCCAATCCCTTCATCCTTACAATACCAGGATGACCCTCATGTAACATTTCCAAAACTTCTCTTTGCAGTTTTGCAGGAATACCCACCCTGTTACCCCACAAAATACATCCTCTTTAATACAGATAATTCAGTTTGCCTGACTTAAAAAGGTTGGGCAAGATGAGGTAAATCTGAAGAGGCCAACCTTCTTAATCCAGCCTATAATAGGAGCCAATAAAGTGTCTTTGGCAGTCTCTCTGGCAATTTCAGCAGCGTGTACTGGAAGCTTGGCAACAGTTTCTAGGAACAAGTGTGTGCCTCAGGTTCAAAGTCCTCCTTGTGACAGGAAGTGGGCAACAACTCAAGGCATCAGCATGTCCAATGTCCTTGCCAGGCTTGTGGATAAGTTTATATGAATAAGCAGCAAGAAATTCAGTCCACCTCAGCATTCTTGGTGACAGGATAGTGGGTGTAGGTTTGTCTCCTGCCACAATGCCTAACAAAGGTTTGTGATCTGTGACAATGGTAAATGTTCTCCCATATAAATACTCATGAAATTTCTTGATAGCTGCAACAATTGCCAATGCTTCCTTGTCCAATTGGCTGTAATTCCTCTCTGCTTTGGTCAAGGTACGCAGTAAATGCAATAGGGGCTTCCCTCCCACTGGGAAGCCTGTGGCTCAAAACCCCCACTCCAAAGGGGATGCATCACAAGTCAGTACAACAGGTAAATTCTCAGAGAACTGTATGAGTACAGCATCAGACGTGATTAGTTTTTTATACTGTTAAATGCTGATTGTTCCTTCCTGCCCCAGACCCAAACAGACTTTTTGTCCAGTAATCTATGTAGTGGTTCTGCAGTGGTTGCTTTCTGAGGTAGAAACATGTGATAGAAGTTAAAATGATCCAAGGAAGGCTTGCAAATCTGTTTTGCATTTTGGTCTGGGGCTGCTTTTGATTGCTTGAACCTTGGCATCTGTGGGGTGGATACCATGCTTGTCAATCATATAGCCCAAGAACTCAACCTTGTCAGTTCTAAGAGTGCATTTTTCTTCCTTGACCTTTAACCCCGCTTTCTTGAATCTGGTAAGGACTTCTCTGAGTCTCTCTTGTAATTGAGTGTCATTTTCAGCAGAGATTAACACATCATCAAAGTAAGGCACTACCCCTGGCAGTCCTTGGAGCATCCTTTCCATAAGGCTTTGGAAGATGCCTGGTGCCACGCTTACTCCAAACTGTAACCTTTTACATTTGAAGGCACCTCTATGAGTTACAATGGTTTGGGCCTCTGCAGTGGCATCATCAACTGTTAGTTGTTGATATGCCTGGGCCAGATCCAATTTGGCAAAGACTGTGCCCTGCCAAGTGAATGTAATAAATGATGCACCACTGGAACTGGATATGCGCTCTGCTGAAGCGCATGGTTCAATGTCCCCTTATAGTCTCCACAGATTCTACTGACCCATCAGTCTTGACTGGTGTGACTATGGGTGTCTCCCATCTGGAGTGGTCAGTGGGCTCTAAAACCCTTGAGCTATTAGTTTATCTAATTGTGCATCAATTTTTCCCTTTAAGGCAAATGGGACCCTTCTGGGCTTTAAACAAATTGGGGCACCTTGGGATCTAGGTTGAAAGTGATAGGGGTCCCCATACTTGCCCCATCCGTCACTGAAGACCTCTGGAAACTCCGACTTCAAGGCTTCCTCCCATTCAGTGTTGCTCACGTGATTGATGCCAGTCACCTCGATGCCTAGTGGCTTGAACCACTCAAGTCCCAGCAAGCTTGGGCTTCTTGTCCACGATGGTCAGGGGCAAACATTTGGTGTGGCCTTTGAACTTCACAGTGAATTCTCTTGTTCCAACTACTGGAATCTTGTTCCTTGGTAGTCTTTAAGAGTCAGTGCTTGCTTCTGGAAATGCTTCTTCTGAATGTTGAAGTAGCCTGTGAATAGTGTCCCATGACACCATAGATGTATGAGCCTGAGTCCACTTCCATTTGGCAAGGCCTTTCCTTCAATAAGTACCTTGACATGCATTTTTCTGTTCTTTAAGAAGATGAATGACCAATAGTTACTGTCTGATGAGTTTCATTCTTCCCATTTGCTTCTGTGCTGCCCCCATTTTCTCACTGAGGTTGTTTGGCTTGAATTCTTTGTCAGAAACTTCTTTCTGCTTGGTGGAGTTCTGGATGATTTGCAGACTCTGCTAGGTGACCTCTTTTTTCACAACGAGCAGATGGTATCAAAAACTTGCATTCAGTGGGGGTGCCCCCCCACAACCTCTGCAAAAAAGTCTTGCCTCTCTTCTTCCAAGGTCTTTCCTTTTCTTCTCCATTCTGAGTCTATAAATTCCTTCCTCCACCTCACTACAGTCTGAATCAGAATCTATTTGCTCGCAATGGGTTGTTGTGGATTTTCCACATCAGGATGGCTTGCGGCCTTGTTAATTTTCCTCCATGGCTGCTGCTGAGGACTTGGTAGCTTCTGCTGAAGAAGCTTCTTCTATGGCCTCCTTAAGCGTGATCTTAGTTTCATTAATAATTTGCTCTGCAAACCTTGTCTTTTAGGCCTAGAACAAATCGATCGCATGGCCTCTTCTAAGTTGATAAATTCACATGCACCCCCAATGTCCCTTAAACTTGCCACGAAATCATTAATGTTTTGCTTTCCCTTGATCCCGACGGTAGAATTTGTGTCTCTAATGAGCACGATACTTGTGGCGCGTAATGGGCTCTTAATAACTTTTCTAAGTCGGGCCAGTCCATTACCTTCACGTCTGCAGCTCCCGCCAATGCCTCCCCATCTTGAAGACTGCCGACCCGTGGGTGAGAAAGACCGCCCTCTTCCACTTGTCGGAAATGTCGGTGAGATCGTTTCCTCCAAATACATTTGGAAACGATCTGCATACGAGTCCCAGTCTTCTGCCATGGATCGAACAGAGCTGGGGGTGTGTTCAGCACAGCCATCTCTCGGCTTCTTCTCCGCGTTGTCTTCTCTTCAGAAAGGATCCCACCTTCGCCGCCAGTGTTAGATTTGCATGAAGAGTCAGACGCGGAGTGCTTCAGTGAAGAGTTTATTAGTGACTACAGCTCATAACAGACCCGATTTGGCTGGGCTGCGGCTGCTACTTATAGCCAGCAGCCACAGTTGCCAGCCAATCAGAGTGCAGGGTTTCCCCGCACTTTTAAACCAATCATTTCTGACATTTTACAAGAACAGTTCAAACTTAACCAATGACATTCAAAGCTGCATACATAACAGAAGGAATCACCTGGTGTTTTGCTTCACTGTGATCTATGTGAACATTTATACAGTGCTGGTTTGAAAATATAATGCTATAAAT